>PEDP01000990.1:0-15049 GCA_002918395.1 Erysiphe pulchra | reverse complement strand
CAGGGGGGGTGTAGTAAGACGACCCACTAAGTATCACGTGACAATACATTGTATATAATCAGTAGTTAGCCTTCTCAATATAACCTCATGCTTCTATGCTCCACAATATTAGACCATGCTAAGTCTATGGTATTTCCGGCACGATGTGTCGGTTCACCTGCTATTAGGTAAGTTAGATTATGGCTCTCAGTCCACTTCTGTATCTCTTCGCCTTGGCCATAGTAACTGCTTGCGATGAGTTGCCAGGCCCAGTAGACAGAGTTAAAGTCACCGATTGCTACTATTTTAGATGTCGGTACCCATGCTAAAAGAGGTTGCACAGCATTAGGGTCATGTGGTGCTTTGTATGCATTTAAAAACATAACATCATTTACTTCAACCCAACAATAATCACCCGTTAGGGAGTGAGGGTGCGTTTATTTCGAGGATTTCCTTTTCGGATCTTTTCTGATATATATAACAGCTCTAGGTCATATTTTCGCCACCAAATGGAAGGTATAGATCATAGCAAGAGTGAGTCTTCGTATGGCCAGATCACCAAGGCTCTTGTATTAACAAGATATCTATTCTAAGTTCACAAGCACGAGCCATTGCGATGTCTTGTGAGGCATTCCCTCTTCCAACGTTTATTGACAAGAAATTAATTACGTCTTGGAGGGGGTAGCAATCCTTTGAGTTGCTCTTCATAATCGGAATGCGCCGTCCGATTAATTACCCATAGAGGACGCTTGAGAATTGTCAATGTTAGAAACGAGGTCTATAACTTGACTAGTAATTACGTTACTATTTGAATTATTGGCTGTGGTAACAGATTCTTCAACGACTTTTGCCGGGAGTTGTGCCTGAAACTCTCTCTCCCGCATTTTGGTATGTTTTCAATTGCTCTTAAATAGGCACACCTGAGCGTGTTGGCCTGGCAAGACATCTGCGGCTATCAGAGCGATGCGGGCCCCCAAAATTTCTACATTTAGGCGCGGCCATACTTAAGCCCTCGGTGCGATTGGTCGAGCCACAAGTACTGCACGAAGGTGCCCTAGAGCAGTTTTTGATAGAGTGGTGGCCATTGCATCACGCATTCCTATAATTATTATCCTCTGACGTAGACAAGGTCTCCCTGAAAGAAAAATAAAATAATAATAATTTTATATATATATAGCCTCACTTCTTAGAATATGTCAAGCCCAAGTGTTAAGGATGTTGCCATCTTTTCTGGACAAGAAGATCAACAAAAGTCTATTAACAATTCTATTAAAGAAATGATTAAAGAATTTTCTGAATTCAAATTTAAAGACGACAATCTTTGGGAAGCCTTCAAAGACGAATTCTCTAGCTTCACTTAAGCAGACTTCAAAGCTGCATCCATCTCAGTCCAACGTGGATTTCGACTATACCTGAGGTCAAATGGTGTGTGGGTCGAATAGGATTCAAAGAGGAAAACCACAATTGCAAAGTCTTTACACAACACCTTGACAGAAAGAGCACCAACCAAATAGACTCTGGATGAAGTTTCCAAATCAAACGAAACATTTAATTTAGTTAAAATTTAACATTTAATGAAAAGCGTTGGCAATCAGTCAACATCATCATTAAAAGAAAAAGCAACATCATCCACATCAATCTCAACCAACCAAGCGACTAACAATTCATATTCTAGACCTTATCAACCTCCGGCTGAATACGTAAGGGAGCTGACTAATCTGTCAAGAATGTATGAGCCAGACTTGAAGTATCACGGCGATGATGACTGCTTTGATTTTAAACTTCATATTTTTATAGAACTGTGTGAAAAGTCTGGAGTACCCGAGGTGTTGTATGGAAAAGCATATTCAACTATGCTTAGTAGACCAGATTTAACCCACTACTATAGTATTATGTCAAATGGGCACAGAAAAAGTTTTGATAAACTATCCTTAGCGACTAGAGAACATTTTGAAGGTCCAGAAATAAAACAAAACAGATACTCTAAATGGGAAGCTTTTTCTCTCCCTCGAATAATCATGGAAAATGAGGGTAAAGGAAAATCTACTTTATTAGATTGTCTGGTGCTACTAATAAAAGAACTTCGTTTTTTACAACTAAGTCTTGATCCTGAGTATCGTACCGACAAACATCTCCATCTTAAACTTTTGAATTCCTACCGAAGTACACAAGCCTGTCAACTAGCATGCTTCAAACCAATTGAGAAATTAAGTGGCATTACAAATGACCTCTAAGCATCAATTTCCACATCGGAAGAGGCTAATGAATCGTCCACAACTCAACTTTCTACTGACCGCCGTTTTCACAAATCCAGCAAGTACAATCTCAAGACTTCTTCACAAAAATTACCCTTAAACCATCAGACCAGTCGAAATCAACCTGGTGGTAAGAAATACTATGTTTGTAACCGTCAGAGTTGTTGGTCGCACAACCACCCAGTTTCAGAACAAGAAGGGGCCAGAAAAAAAAAAACTCTTACAACGGTTTGAGAGAAGTGCCGATCAATACATAGCTCAACTGGAAGGCTGTCCTAACAAAGAACCAGAGGAGACCGATCTCGAATTTAAAATGGATTCTTTAATTCTCGAAACAAGCTCACCGGCTGAAGATGTAGAGGGACAGTCGAATTTAAATGAATCCTTAATAACGTCGATAGGATTTATTGAACAGCCCCATGATATTCTGTCAAATTTAGTTGATAACTCCTTCATGCATGCCATTACAGCTAAAGATCAAACACTAATTATCAATGAACCCGATAGTGATCCGGCCGCATTTATCACATCCGGAAGATACAATGAAAATTGTTTTTACGGCATTGTGATTGATACTGGTGCATCAAAATATTCTATAGCAGGTCACAAGCAATTTTTGGCGCTAGAGAAATTTTCAACCGCCTATCTAGATAAGACTGAGGCTAGATTAGTCAAAGTATAGTTCGGTATCGGC
Organism: Erysiphe pulchra; assembly: GCA_002918395.1. Classification (NCBI taxonomy): domain Eukaryota; kingdom Fungi; phylum Ascomycota; class Leotiomycetes; order Helotiales; family Erysiphaceae; genus Erysiphe; species Erysiphe pulchra. Next base: position 12,121 of record PEDP01000990.1, on the reverse strand, counting down.
TCTAGCACATCAATTGGAACGACGGAATTAAAGGCTCCTATAGGAAAAATTGAATTTCAAATTGTTCAAGCGGATACACCCTTTCTTCTTTCACTTTTAGATATGGATAGACTTGGAGCTTACTATGACAACCTTCAGAATCTACTTGTAACCCCCAAAAGGAAAAGTTCCAGTTATTCGGCGTTTTGGGCATGAGTTTTTGCTTTGGGGAGTTTTTAAAAATTTCAATTTCTTCTTTTTTCAACACAAATCCTTGTTTTCTTAACGAAATTGAGATAAGAAGACTGCACCGCTAGTTCGGTCATCCTTTAGCTCAACGGCTTTATTCTGTATTAAAACAGTCGGGACATAATGATGTGTCAAGAAAATACATAGATTACCTCACCAAGTTCTTCGACCTCTGTCAAAAACACCAAGGTGCACCAACCCGTTTTAAGTTCAATCTTAAAGATATCGACCTTCAATTCAACCATTCGATACTTATAGATATAATGTATATTTATAATAATCCGGTGTTGCATTTTATTGATGAGGCAACCAATTTTCAGGCGGCTAGATGGCTCAAAAATATCTCTGCCAAACATACATGGGATGCCATACGTGCATGTTGGATTGATACTTAAATTGGGCCTCTAGACTGCATAATAATTGATGCTGGTAAGAACTTCGTTAGCAAAGAATTTAATCAGAATGTATCATCAGTGGAAATTTCGGTGAAAAACGTTCCTGACGAAGCAGATATTGTTATGGGCTATGCCCTTTTCTGAATAGCTGGGCTTCTCCTATTGCCCATCCGGCTAGGATTAAGCACGAAGCGACATGGGGCAGGAACAAAAAGGGGTAAATGAGGTTGAGGCGCTCTCAGGAATTTTAAGTATTTAAATGTGTAAACAACTCATGTAATTAATTCTTCATAGAAAATAATAGACGGTTTTGTGACATCGCTTTTGTGAAATAAAATTTGCCATTGTTCTTTCACAGATATCAGATTACTTAATAAAAGAATCAACTGGCAAATTGAGAACGCTTCCAGAGGATTGAAATTCGTCAAACTCAATAAAAACCTATTAAGAGTAAAATAGTTTTTGCAGATTCATCTTTCGCAAATAACAAAGACCTCTTACTCAAATTGGTTTTGTGATTGTACTAGCAGACGAGGAGAATCGAGCAAATCTTCAATTAAATGCAAAAGAATAACTAGGAGCGTCCTCGCTGCTGAAATTTATGCAATGGTACACGGTTTCGACTCTAGAGCAACCATAAAGTCGACACTTGAGAAAATATTTGGTATGCAAATATCTCTTATTGTTTGTACAGACTCTAAGTCACTATATGAATGCCTAGTGAAGCTCAGAACCACCAGAGAAAAAAGATTAATGATAGATCTGATGTGCCTCCGCCAATTATATGAGGGACGTGAAATTACTCTTATATCTTACTATAAGCCAGCAATTATCCCAATGGCATCCCGAAAAATCTGGTTTGATCTCTAATAATTTCTGACCTATAGTAAGGTTTAGTGATTTGTATTTGAAAGCTATTATGTTAAGTGGATTTAAATTGTGAAATTGTGAAGGGCCTCCAGAAAATAGTGATTGATAAACAAATATAGAGGCAAAATAAGAACGAAGTTAAGTGAGAAGTGGTTTCTGTTTAAAGAGTTCAAAATAGTGGGTTGGCTTCTAATATTTAGCGATTCGCGGCCACGTTTAGCGCTATCATGCCACAATCTTTAGTCAAATTAGTGATCCAATTCGGCTGTCTACAACAGCTAAAAGATTTCTTGTGTACGTATCATTTATGTATGATAAGAACACAAAATTAGAAATTCTGGATTATTTGGTAATAAAAATAAAAAAAAAATTCCTTTCATTCTTCCATGAGAAGTTTAACTATTTTATTTTTGTAAATCACTGTTAGTAACGGGTAGTTCAGTACTAGTTAGTACTGTAGGGTTCAAAGTTGGTTGAAGGTTATTCTCCCTCTCCATCTTTTTACGTCTAAATGTTTATGTACAAAGGTTATTCATGTCCCTGTCAATGTATGACTCTGCAGTTTACATATGTGGCTGTCCAAACAATTACTTCCAATACAAAATTCATACTGCTATCGAAATTCTCTACAACTCTGAATAAACTCTTTCGTGACGTTCTGAGAGTAATTCAAATCCGCCCAATAGATTAGTCGACTGTTGACTTTGCTTGAGAATTTTCGCCTGGCTGCTCGCCTAACTACTCGCCTAACTTAGCGCTACTATCAGCTAATACATCACACTTGTCCAACAACTCTCCATCTCTTTGCTCAAAAAGAAAAAGAGAAACATCTCCTCTCTTCCATGCTTCTGTTCCATCGGAACAAGCTTTTCTAGTCTTTTTATAATTACAAAACTGCCATCCCTACCCTTAATAGATCCCATTCCACGGTTTTTTTTCCCTTTCTCTTCGTGACGTGAACTATCTTTTTCTTTAAACATAGGTTCTTTTTTTGTTTGGGACAAAAAAGCCAATGGCAGGCTTTTGTCAAACTCGCTCGAGTCCTAGATAATATGAAGAAAAATAGTATCTACATTTTCTTATACTATTAAAATATTGTATGTACATCTGCATGGCAATATTTAGATACAAGAGAAATTTTGATTAGGAATGAAAACAAAATAAATTGGTGAGAGTGATTTCACTCTCCTGTTTCTGAAAATGGCAGCACCAAAAGTGTAAGTGAAATTGGTTCAGTCTGTTTATCTATTTAGATTTTCTCGTAAATCTTCTTTTATTACCTCTTGTTCTACATCTTTAATTCCTCCTATATTTTCAATTCCAAGACGAGTTTCACGACGAATATCTATTACCTCGCTATTCCAGACGTTAGCATAGAGAGGGTAGATCCATGCTAAGATGAAACCTGTCATGGGAACGATCATGGCTTGGTGAAAGGGTCTCTTGGATCCAAGTTTCTGTCTTTTTGTTGCGATAGCTCCAGCTATAGGTGGCAAAACTGCTCCACCGCTAATGGCTGCCACTATTAAGCTGCCTCCAATTTTGGTGTAGCGTCCGAGACCACGAAGACCTAGAGAAAAGATAGTTGGAAAGCAGGTTGATTCAAAACAAAGAGCCAGACAAAGTAGAATAATTGATATATTGCTATTTGTAAGTACCGCAGCTAATGTGAAGACGAAACACAGGAACAAATAAGTGGCAAGAACAAGTCTGGGCCGAAAAAGTGGAAAAGTCATCAAAAATCCTGCAAGAAATCGATTAATAGCAAAAAGGCCTTGGGCAGCTGCAAATATATTGGCTATTGGAAGTGCATGAGTTAGCCAGTAGCTTGAAAAGGAAAGCGATACATACAAGATGTTGATGGAGATTTCCCCGCCTCCTCACAAAAGTTCAAAAAGTAATTAGCAACTACTACTTGAGAGCCAACGTAACAAAATTGGGACCAGACTGCCAGGAACAGGTTGGTTTGCTTCCAAAATGGTCCTGGATCGTAATTGGCAATTTCAATTTCTGTAAGTACCTGAATTAGACTTTTTCAAAGGTTTCAGGTTCGAGATTATAGGCAACTCACCTTGAACACCCATGTCTTCATCAGTGACCTCAGGTATGGGAACAATTATAAACAGAAGTATGAGGAATGCTACAAAGCATGAAACGTAAAGGTAGACCCATTGAACATTCTTTAATCCTTCACTATCATCTATTGTTTTGGCGAAAAAAACTCGACTAGCTAGCAGAGGTGCTATGAAACTCCCCACAGCTTGCACTGCTTGAGCAAGATTAAGCCGAATTTCAGAATAGCGAGGTGGCCCACAAATAGCAAGGAATGGATCAGCAGCTGTTTCCAATGTAGACAACCCCATACCAACAACAAACATACTGCCACAGAACCCACCAAAGGAGTGCTTCATACCACTTGGCCACATACAGAGACAACCGAATGATAGGACAGCTAAGCCGCAGATGAATGTCATGCGAAATCCAAAATTTCGCAAGATCCAGCCGGAGAAAGTGAGTGGGCATAGGAAATATGCACCAAAGTAAGCTGCCGAAAGCCCTGAGGACATGGATGGCGTTATGTGTAGTGACTTCTGAAAATGCGGGTTCAAAACATCAAGAAGGCCATAAGCGAAACCCCTAAGAGTAAGTTAAAACTTCCCATATTTAAACAGAAGAGAAAAAAAGAACAAAGTCTAAACTTGCCATAAAAAGAAGAGAGTGGTAACTAGAGGTGATGATGTTAGTCATAGTGAGAGTACAGGCTAGATATCCATGTTGATGTGTATGTCGATAATGTGTACCTACCTAGAAAGCATGGCATAAGAGATTGTCTCAAAGTCAAATTGGCGGCAGAAGTAACTGTATCATTTGAGATGATAACATTTCTTTTAAAGGTACCCATTGAAGCTTTTCACTTGAGGATTTCATGCAAATTTTTCATAAAATGTAATTCAGAAAAATGAAGTCACAATACACAAAGCTAAATTGGTGCCAAAACTGAGCTTTTTCATCTAAATTTTCTTTTCGGACGAACTATGGTGTACAGGAAATAAAAAAATATTCCCTCGGACAAATAGCAAAGACATATATGTAAAGATATAAATATTCTTAGCTGCTATCTATTCAACGCAGTGTATCAAAACAGAAAAGGGGCAGAGGAAATATGACTGACAGTAATTCACAAGTACCTCACCTAGCTGCCGACGCCTGGCAGCTACTATCTACTACAAGGCTAAATGCGAATGCGCTGGGGCTAAAAGGATGTGAAAATCAAGAGGCAATTTGAACTTCCAGACTCGAAACGTCAAAATAATTAGAACAGTGACGTTCGAGGGACTGTAAACTCAAGAAAAACGTTAACCTCAATTGTACGTAACGAGTTCAATACCGAATATTCGACTCGGTTCCTTCGTCCTTGAAGTTTTTTTTTTTCTCATCTGATTTTAGGAAAATATTGATGTTGAGTTCCACAGTCACAGAACGCAGAACGACAGTACGTAGTGCTCATTGCATAGCCTCTCTAATCAGGCAGAGGATTTACAAGGGAGTTTCCTCCAGCTGACTGCTGTTATGTATCTTCCACATAAACCCTCCGTTTGAAAACTGGGTTATAATGTTACAATATATCAAGGGGGAGGGGGAATCATGCTGGTTTTTTTTCCCCATGCAGTTTGCTACTTTATTTGGTCTCAGATGAAAGGAATTTACTAATCTTACGGCTGGCGACTAAATAAGTGGAAGTCAAATACGCATTTTATTAATCTTGAATGTTGTAAGATCATGCGAAAAATGAGAAAAAGAAAATATGAAGAAAAGATAAGATCTGGTGTTTGTTGCCTCGCGTGCTACATGCGTTGGCTCCATGCATTTCTTAATGCAGAGTAATTCTTAAGGTAGGCCCACTATTATGAGCCTGTGCCTTCTGACTTACGATAGACTTGGGACTCGAAGCACGACTATAATTATTATTTGTCGGTAAATAAGCGAAATAAATAGTGTATTATATATTCTTCGGTAGCTTGAAAGTTATTATAGAGACTCTGACAGGGATTTATAGGGGATGTTGAACAGACACTTGTATGTTATATAGATAGAATAGATTAGAGAGAAGAGAACAACTGAAATCTACTGGAGAATACAGGAATACACATGTTCATAAATAACTATCAGCTTCGTGACAGCTAATATATCGTTATACTTCGTGTTCTTACCAACATTATTATTATAGGATGCCTGTTAAGCTCCTTAAGTCTAAGATATGTTGTCATTTCTATTTTGTGTCTTGAAGCTACCTCTAATGCTAAACGATACTAAAGATTACATAAGGAGACGCACAGATGTCTTAGTTATAAATAATAACGTGACCTACTGGAATATAGCGTGATTTAGATGCATAAGCTATCGTATGAGTCGGATGGTAGTGAAATATACTATCTTTCTGAATAGCTTGAAGCACCTGAGACAGGGAACGGTTGGTTTGAATTGTGTCACTGGAGATTGTGAATTGTGGAGATGGAACAGGGGCTATATGTGGAGACGCTAAACTTAATATGGCATGATTAGTCACTCATATTGACTGGAATCAAAACAAAACAAATCATCATGAAATTCTTAATCAATAAATTCAAACTCCAATTAAAGTTTAACGTTCAATATGTTGTAGACCTACTATTTGATGATTCAGTATTTGCCTTTTTCCAAGTGTTGAGGTATAAACAGGAGTTGGCAGTGGCTCTGCAGCTTCATCTCTGAGGAAGCTGTCTAAACGCACATGTCATTTGTAGTTCTGGTTTCTTTGAAAGCCTTGGCTTTGACTTTTATCTAAGTGTACCGACATTGGGACACACACTCGCTCTAGTTCAAAGTGGATGCCAATCATCAAAAGGATTCAGACAGGCAGCTAAACGTAAGTGATATCCTTCTAAGAGAATATGAGCTGGAGGTTAGATAAAAGTCAAAGCCATGGCTTTCAAAGAAACCAGAACTACAAATAACATGTGCGTTTAGACAGCTTCCTCAGAGATGAAGCTGCAGAGCCACTGCCAACTCCTGTTTATACCTCAACAATTGGAATAAAGGCAAATACTGAATCATCAAATAGTAGGTCTACAACATATTGAACGTTAAACTTTAATTGGAGTTTGAACATTCTTCCATTCATCGAAATTCCAACAGGCTCTCTTTTCTTGCGCCCAGGAAACTGCACAACCTCAGACTTCTTAGCATCAAATAGTACTGCATTATCCCGAGCCCAATTCATCAATTCATTTACTTCCCTTTGCGCTGAGGTCGCTGACTCCGAAATCGTACGCCCAACGCCTAAGATTCCGATATCATCGGCATAGCTGAATTTTGCTGAAGTGTTCCCACTCCTCAATGGTTCTGCCATGTATAAAAGGAATATCAGGAGAGAAATGGGTGATCCTTGGGGTACCCCACACATCAACTCTTTGGTATCTGTTACTCCACCTTGGAAGCGTAATTGTACCTTGCGATTCACAAGGAACGAAGAAGTCCAACGAAGAATAGATTTTGGCCAGCCTTGTGCTTGAATCCGCCATATTAGTCTATTATGTAGGACAGCATCAAAAGCCCCTTGTACATCCAGTGTTACCGGTGTTGAGGCCCAACCTTGTGACCTTGCCTCCTCGATATCATGTATCACACAAGAAAAAAGATCAGTTGCTGACCGTTTTGGTAGAGCTCCGAATTGCTGTTGTCCTACAATATCGAAGGTTATGGCCAGTTGCGACATTCTTTTTGCTAGGAGCCGCTCCAATCCTTTGTCTAGACATGACGACAATGAGATAGGTCTCCATCCTCTCACAGTTGATGGATCGCGCTTGGATTTTGGAAGGAAAACAATTTCTGCAAGTTTAAAGCAGGATGGGTGGAAACCAAGACGAAGACAGGCTCGAAAAATATGAGTGACATGTAGTTCTATACTTTCCCAGCAGGCTGCAAGAAGCTCGACAGAGATTCCGTCCGCTCCCGGACTGGTATTGCCACATCCATTTGTGCAGCTCCGTACCTCAAGTTCGGTCAGCTCATCTGACCATGGAATAAGTGCCTCACCTGTTAGTGTGCAGGGAGGAAGGTCGTCACATGACGAGAATCGTACTAAAAGACAGTCCCTAAGGATGATGGCGCGTTCTGCCTGGTCTGCTATAATTCGCCCTTCAAGACGAAAATGGGAGTAATGCGGGCCTGTTGAGGGGCCGCCCAGTGCATAAGTTTGTAGACGTCTCGAGAAGATTTCATTTCTTCCACCTTACGTTTCCAGTGCGCTCTTTTCGCCGAAGCAACTGTAGTTCTAAGTTTAGTCGCCCATATAGTACGCTCAGAGTCCTCCACTGCTTCTCGGTATTCTAAGTGCGCAAATTTATATTCCTGAGTCCACCACGGTGTACTTCTTCCACTTTTCATACTAGCGCGTTTATCGACCGCTTTAAGCGCATTCTCTAAAGCCTAGCAGATATTCTGAGCGAAATCTTCTGTCTCTTCTATTGTATTCAGTGGTGTGAGTGGAGGTATCCATCGTGATACTGCCTGTGTAAATTTAGGTAGGTTCGCTTTTGATACACGAATTTTATCTCTTATGCACAAATTTGCAGCTGCTTCTCTACAATTGGGTACAAAGCCACATATAGGCAGGTGGTCACTTGCCATACACTCTTCGGTAGCAATCCATACCATTGCTTCCTTAAAATTCGTCCACGCTAAGTCTAGTGTGTTTCCAGCGCGATGTGTTGGCTCCCCTATAATTAGACAAGTTAGGTTGTTTTCTTCAGCCCATTTTCATTTTTCTATCTTTTCTCCTTGTCCATAACAGGTAGTAGCGTTAGGCTGCCAAGCCCAATAAACGGAGTTGAAATCACCAATTGCGATTGCTTTCGAGGTAGGCGTCCAATTTAAGAGTGGTTGGACGGCAGATGGGTAGTGTGGAGCTTTGTACACATTCAGAAATAAAATTTTATTTACTTCCACCCAGCAAGAATCGCCAGTCGGTGAAGATGGATATTTTTGCACCGAATTTAATCTCTTGGGATCTTTCTTGACATATGTAGCCGCTCGAGGCCGAATATCAATACCTCCAAAGGGAAGGTATAAGTCGAAATAAGGTTGTGTCTTCGTTCGGGAAGACCACCAAGGCTCTTGTATTAGCAAAATATCTTTTCTTAGTTCACTTGCGCGGGCGAAAGCAATGTCGTGCGTAGTTACCCCTCTTCCTACATTAATTAACATGAAATTAAGCACGTCCTGGAGGGGTAGCAACCCTTTGGGTTGTCCTTCATAAGCACATTGCGCCACTTGTCGAACTCTCGACTAGGGGCGCTTGGGAATTATTCGTAGTATTTTCAGCTTCTGGCTCCTCACTACTTGTAATATCGAGACCTCCAATTTGCGTAGAGGCAGCTAAATCTTCAGCAGTTTTGGCTCGATCCACTGCTTGGTACTCTCTCTCACCCGCCTGACGATAAGTCTTCATTTGCTCTTTAGTGGGTACCCCTGAGCGAGTAGGGCGCACAAGACATCTGCGACTGTCGGAACGATGTGGATCACCGCAGTTTCTGCACTTAGTGGCAGCCATACATAATTCATCTACGTGGTTAGTTGAGCCACAGTTTCCACACGATGGTGCCCTAGAGCGGTTCTTTGTAGGTTGGTATCCATTGCACTTTTTGCAAAACTCCAATGGTTGTTGCTTTTTAAATTTTCTAGCGATCTCTGACTCATCAAATACCTGGAAGCCTGTGCGAGGGGCTGTAGTGAAATATGCCATCCAAGTTCTGTGAGGAGCTCCGGATTTATTTCCACCGTAAAGTTTTACATGTATTGGGCGTACAGCACAGACACGCTCAATTTTACTAGTAAGCATAGATTTGCTTACCTCTTCCTCTCCATGTTCCTTACGTATAGTCGCAGGTACAGTTGGAACGATGACTGGTGTCCGATTGGTGGTAGATTCTAATTTTGCTCCCGATAAAAAGAGACCATTTCCTGCATCTAGGATTGTCTCACGAGCTTCCGTACTGCAAAGGCTCAGGGCGAATCCTGAGTGGACAGGCTTAATCTTTCCAAAGAGTGCAGATGAGATGGCCAATTTTCTAACAATAACTTCACGAATTCCTGCAGGCGATAGCTTGCGCCACTCGTGCTCTTGTGGTAGCCGAGCAAAGAGTCTTCTGTCTGTGGTAGCTATTGATGGAGAGTCTCTGGTTGGAGAATTATTTTTGGTAGTCAAGCTTTGAGTTGCTTTTCTAACAGGCGCTACTATTGTTTTGGTGCTCAAAGATATCCGAGCTTTCTTCTTGCCTTTACGAGCCACAGTCGCCCATGTTGTGCTCTATACTTTTTTGGGGATCTTTGGTAGACTAACCTAACCGTCTCTTGTGTTATCCCCAAACTTGACTTTGTACTCGTCGTACTTCTTAGGATCGCTACAGCAACTTTCTTCACTGTAATCTTATTTTTTCCTAGTCCATAAGCACTAAATTTACTCGGTCGAGAGTGTGATGGAATTTTAGGGGGGCGGGGGGTAGGTGAGTTATCCACTGCCGCAAAGTTGGTATCGCTAATTGAAGGTATGCCTTAAAGGCTACAACTTCTTCTACTTCAATTTCATCTTTGAAGTTTGTGAATGTACTTTCTAGACTGCTAATGGTAGTTGTACATATCATAAGACGGGCGTGCCATGCACGTTCGCGACGTTGTTGGATCGCAACTATCTCAGCTAGTTCCTTTGGGAGGAACGCGTTCCCGATGTTAAATTTGTAACTATCATTCAAAGTAGTTCTTCCTGTAACAGGACGCTTAGATGGAGCGACAGGCTTGAGGATTTGTTTGCAGTCTGTATTTTTTGTAAGAGGTTGTAGATTTAACGGTGATGATGGTGACGCGAAAGGGGAGGGGGAGTTGGGTGTTGGGGGGATTGAGGGAATAGGTGGTGATTTTTGGCTTTGTTCCGTTGTAGGATTTGTAAATTCTTGAGATGTATCTATTGAATCAGTCATTCTTTACTCAAGAAGCAAATCCTGTATTCAAAAAAGTTTTTTTGCCAATTCTGAATGAATTTATAAGATGTAGTGAAGGTAAAATTAATGTTCACCACTCGACGAATTCAGTATTCAAACTTTGCTACAAGAATACGGGGTCGATATATCCAAACGGATATCACGAGTCATATTGTGAATTGAACAATTTTTGTGAAAGTAAGCAGCTAGATTTTGTTTTGTTTGGAGCGAAGCCATCACAGGGGAGTGGTCAGGGGAACAGGAGAGAGGACGAGGGATGGGGGTAAGAGCTTAATGTTTCCTTTCATAAAATCATAATTCAACTCTTTAATGAAAAATTATGTCCATTTATATCTTAGTTTCTAGCCACTCTTCCCATTGGTCCACTGACCAAGAGCTACTGATACTTGATTCAACAACTCCGTCAAAAAGCACTGTTGGACTAACGTGAACACCGACTAACCGAGCCATCTTAATCAAAACTTTCAAATCATTTGTAACGCCATTGCCAACGTTGAGTGAACCATCTTCTGCGGGCTTGTCTGGAACCGTCAGCAGCTTTAGCACTTCACTCTTTGACACGCCGACTTCTTCGGAAATAGCAGCTAAACGAGCATAGGTCTGATTACGAGTCTCGGATACAACTGGGACATCATAAAAGGATTTTGATGCGTTGAAAAGAGCCTATCGATCAAGAGCCAAAGTAATTAGTCTTAAGTCAATTCACGAGTTACTAATAAAAGGAGCAAAGAGGTCGTTTCGAAAATGATAGTTCTGAAGTTATAAAAATGTATACCTCACTGAATTTCCAGAACTTGCTTCCATCAACCCGCAACACCGCTACAGCTGCTTCATGTAAAAGCGTACTGCTCGGATGCCAAGGCTGAATCTGCTGTCGGAAGATGAATTGTAATTGACCAGCAAAGCGATTACTCTTCTCTAACTTTGGGATAAGTAGAGTGTAGATTGTATTGAACATGCGGGCGCTGAAAGGACACACATAGTCAAGATAGATCTCTAGGGTGTGTCTGACTACAGGAGACGGAATGGGAGGAGACCTGGATAATGGTGAGAGGATGTAAAGTTGCCCAGCATATTTTGGAGGAAGTGCCATAATTTTTTTTTATTTTCCAAAGAGAAAGCTAGTCTACTAATCGCTTGTCTTGAGTAAGAAAGTCTGCTTGAATAGTATGTGGATGTTTTTTAACAGAAATATATCTCGGGGTTGGGGCCGATTTATAAAACTAAATAATCAATTACGAATCACTAAACTAAAATGATTGCTCATAAATTTATGTAGGGTCTGTATCCAATAAAAAAACTACCTACTTACATTGATTGGCTCAAACCTCAAATCAATCAACTTTAACACTTGAGTACAGTACAGCGTCTGAAATCATGCATAAACATTTCTCACGTTACCGTAAAACTAACTGAATGGCCTAGTAATTACTCAAATTGCGTTATTTGGGAATTCATAAATGTGACTTTGGTTAAGTCTCACATACACTTTGATTAAGTCTCACATACAACTAACTTGATTAGGAACACTAAGCGAAATCTTTAGCAAAATTGCCTGATTAGGAAATAGCTGGATCATGAGCCTGTAAAGAC
>PEDP01000989.1:0-15038 GCA_002918395.1 Erysiphe pulchra | reverse complement strand
TTTGATATTCTTTAATATATGTTTGAAGAGACATGTCTTTTGAGGGTTGAAATGTCCAAAATTTATGCGCAGTGTTCATTAAATTTGAATGAGAATTGGTGAAACACGGGCTGTTGGGGATCTTAACACTGAGGAAGAGAAAATCGCTTATTCCTTGAACTAGTGATATTTCTGGGCGGTTTTGTAAGAATGAGAGTCCTGCGTTTTTTTAGTATAAGTGAGTACGCGTGGCCTGGTTGACCAGTCATCAACTGGGGTAAAGCATTCAAAAGCAGACAGTTTTCAGGTGATTCTACGAGATAAATCTCTATAAATATACAGTTCTTATTTTAGCAAGATATCCGTTTATGTATCGAAAGCAATTTGGAGGGCGATCTCGTGTGCAGACGAGGAGCGGCCCATATTGGAGGATAGGATTTTTAGATATGTTAGTGTATCAGTCATTCATCTATTCTAAAAGTGCTATTATTACGTTTTTCGTATGGGGTTTGTAATGCCGCGAAACGGCCGCGAGATGGAGATGGGGAGGTAGACAATAGACGACGTGTAGTTCGGGGCGTTGAGGGAGCTGCACTTGTAGTGAAATCATTCCCGGTAGTTGCTTGTGTGTTTTTTTAAGTTGAGATAGATTGACAGTGAGCTGCTACCCATCTCATTCTGGCTGCTGAGGCCACTTGTCGGATCTTTGCTATTTCAGCTTTTGTCGGTAGTTTTTGATCCTTTCTAGGTCTGATGAGATACTCTAAGAATCAGCTTCATGCGGTCCGTGGCAGTTGGCGCATCTTGGTGGACATTTATGTTCTATTTCCGGAGCACATGATTTATGTTCATTTTCTATATGCTTTGTAGAGCCACAAATTCTGCAGCATTCTGTCCTATTGTAAGATCTTTCATTGTGCCAGCCAAAACACTTACTACACTGAAGAGTCTTTGATTTTTTGGGTAGTAGCTTTGTTTGCACGCGAACGCCAAACAGAGGGATAATTTTGGGTAGTATAGATCCTTCAGGGTATAGAGCGACCCATTTTTTTTTGTAAATATGCTCTGACATATTAGGGTTTTTACATTCAATAATATTAATTGGGGCTATGTTAGATATATCTCTTAAGGCTTCCGAAATTAGAGGCGCTGTAATTGTGACTCCTTCGATGGAATTACCGTTATATCCTGCGTGCAAGCGAAACAGAAAACATGCTAAGTGGTTGGTTTGTTTTTCACCTTACAGTCTCCTTTTGTTGACAAAAAGGACTCCAGTTCACTCTTTCTAGAAAAAAGTGTTTCTTGAGCGGCGAGAGAGAAGGGATAGATCTCAAATCCTGTCTTAGTTATCTGCACTTCTCGTATAAGTGTTTCTTTCAGGAAGCAATTAAGTTTTAGCATTGTTGCGTAGGGGGAAATACTAAGTCACCCCCAAAATAGGCCTTGTCAAGATACTTCTCCTTTATTACTTTGAGAACACGCGACTTTGCGTCGTCTGATCCGTAGAACAAGCACTTAGCAGAGTAATAAGGCATATACAGTGACTTGCGCAAGTACAACCCCACTAGGAAATAGAGCATTGTCCAGGAGGGACTCTGACTAAAAGTCGATTATCAACTAACGACTTTTCTAGAGTCGATTGGCGCGGTTGCTGAGCTTGATGAGGCCGATTTTGTTGGCATTTACAAGAAATTTTTTGGCTGGTATGTTTAGGAGGCTGCATGTGGGCTTCTTGTGTAGCTTTGGTGGTTGAGGTAGACGAAGTCATTGTCTTCTTAGCTCCAATTACTAAAGGTTTAGCAATTAGGACTTTCTTTTCAGTTGTAGAAGCGGGGATCTTACGGACATTAGGTCTGTCTGTGGTTGCAGCGTAAGGTAACATAGGGCGTGAGGTTCCGTTTATATGGCTTTCGAAATGTCGTTGTGCCACGGCGTTGAAATCAGTGATAAAGTCACGAAGTGGTTTGTGAAGGTGGAAAGGGAGATGATCCACACTAAGAGCATCATCTAGGACGTTACAAATTTTTTGAGATATAAGTATAGCCTCCTGGTTCCTGGTAGCAGCAGCTGAGGTGGATGACAACAATATTTCTGATAATGTCCCCTTAGGAGGTGAGCTTTTCAACGGAGGCGGGGGACGGGGGGGAAAGAGGGAAGGGATTAATAGTCGATGACGACATAGGTGCAGTATAACAGGATAATTTTTAATGTGAATCCTTAGTTTTAATTAGAAGCAGACTTGAGCAGAACTTTTTGACTGATGTAGAAAATGACTTGAGCTTGTAACACGAGTATTTAGTATTTTGAATGTTGAAATTGAATGCGCAGGTCACGTGGGGGTTAAAGTTCAACATTTCTTAATCAAATTGTCGTAAAGTTATTGGGATTGCTTAGCATCAAAAGCAATTAAATATACTAGCCAACAAGATGTGACGGCTGAGTAGCCATGGTTGCCTGTAGCCTATGCTGATCATCATAGGCCACTCGCTTATCTTTACCTAAGCAAGGCTCGGGGAAACATAATGCCGAGACCGACAGGAACTAAAAGATCATGAAATGAACACTAGATGAGGAGAGGGTGATGTATGACTCGATGAATAATTAAATGACAGATTATGAATGACATATAAGGGAAATTGAACTGTATTTCATGAGTAAGAAATGATGGGCGAAATATGAACATAATTAAACAATAAAGAAGGGTTATCGGAAGAGAGTCAGTAAATAATGAATACAAGGAAAATAGATCGTGTATAAGTATGTCGGAATTCCTGTAATAGATCTTTTCTCTTCAGATAGAAAATTAATAACCATCTTTTACTTAAATACCCATTCCTTTCTTAATAGATCCGTGACACAAGAAAACTAGATTGTCGTCAATATAGAAAAAAATTATGAAATTATTAGAAGAATACATAACGAGTACAAATGTCAAATACGAAGAGCAAGTAAACAAAAAATCGTATACCAGCTCCTGCGTATCGAGTTGGAGAACTCGTATTCCCGAATACTCGTAATATAAATTTACTTCGACCGATTAAAAGGCTCGATAATAAATGCACAGGACCTTTCAAAATCAAAACAGTTCTTGGTTCACACACTTTCTCCCTTGATCTCCCTTACGAGTTTATATCAATTGGTAATAATTTCCATATTTGCTTACCCCTAACGATACCAAAGACACTCTTCCAGAAAGAAACTCTACACAAGACAAATTTTTTATGATAGAAAACTACTGCGAGAAGTTATGGGCCATCGCCAAGTTAAAATAAGTAAGATGGCTCCCTAGACCTCTTACTTGATCCTTAATCAATTTATCCTTCAATTAAGACATAGTCTTATATCATGACACCAACTAATGTAAAATGCATCAGCAAAATTGAATTAATTGCTAGAGCCAAGAGAAAAATTCATCAACGCTTTGCAAACACAACATATTCGCTACAGCTTTTGTTTGTGGATGTAAACATTACTTTGGGACGTTGGTCTTTGATAATAAAAAATAGACCAATTCAATTTTAAACAGAGATTTTGATATAGGGAAAAGCAGGTGAAAACACAGCTTTTAAAGCCTCCGTAGCTTAAGTATATGTTTTGGGGACAAGCGATGGTAATAAGGAGTAGCCCAACATTAAGCGAAACCTATAGCGAGGGCAGGGCATTTCAACTTTGACTATCTCCAAAAGAGCATAGATATAACATGCCATATCGGAAAAACCTCTAGCTATAGATTGGACGTGAAAGTAATCACTTTCAGCGTAAAATCTAGCCCGCCGAAAGCTGTGCTTTGTCGCTGCTATCTACTCCAATTCTCATGGAGACGCAAATAAAGAGCATGACTTATGTTCACGAGCGTAAAGAGTTTAGCCCTATATTCCACCTACCAAGATTCTTGTCTTAGCCCTTTTTATCAATCACCGTCATTAATCAGCCCTACATTATGTGTCGTTGTGTGTTGGGAATAGTTCAATCAATCCAGTAGTTCAACATCTAATCCAATAGATCGCATGAATAAGTTTACATTTGCAAGTCTTTGATTTGACAATATTGGAGGGAGGCCTTTGGCAAATGACACTGTTTCCATGACACGATCCTTGACTGCTACGACAAGACGTTGTTGCTGCATGGGACTCGCACCAATTCCAATTGCGGCTAAAAATTGCCAAACATAAATATCTTCATCTGTGTCAATTGAGCCTGGAAATATATCCGGGAGTGTACGTTCAAGGTTATCAAAGAAACTATTATAGATAGATATCCTAAAATTCCGAGTTAGATTGAACCAACCTAAAGAGGTTAAAAAATCTTACCATTGATCCCAATCCTGTTTGTCATTAGCTATTCCAGCCTGCTTAATTAATTCGGCACGGCTCAAAATCATTGTAATTATAGTTATTCCAATCTTTGTACGAGCAATTAAATCGAGATTTATTGTTAATAATAGGCCCAAAATGCCCGTGACAATTTCAAGCCCAGCCTCATTTAAGTGACTAAAAAGTGGTGGCATAACAGATAGCGAAAAAAGCTCTATTTTTTCTCTAATTTCAGCACTTAGCTGGGTCTCATTTGATGGGAATATTCCTTGACGAACAAGGTCAAGCTGGTCAAGATGTAATATTATCATAGTTAGAATCGTGGTACGTTGCTCATGCGAGATATGTCGAAATACCCGAGGGACAGTTTTCATACCCTTTCCGTATGAAAAAAAGGCAATGAACGGATGTATACTAGTTGCACCAATAGGCTCGTGAACTTTTAGTTGCCGCCATAAGTGAGAGT
Source organism: Erysiphe pulchra (assembly GCA_002918395.1). Lineage (NCBI taxonomy): Eukaryota > Fungi > Ascomycota > Leotiomycetes > Helotiales > Erysiphaceae > Erysiphe > Erysiphe pulchra. Next base: position 10,280 of record PEDP01000989.1, on the reverse strand, counting down.
TCATTTCTTGTGCTTTTTCTTGCCATGCATCTTGAAGCTTAATAAGATCGTTACTATTGTTATTGTCGCTACCTAGCCGAGGCATCTTACGGTCATGATCCTCCAATAGCATCAAAGTGCTGTAAACTCTCTCAATATCAGCCAGAACAGACTTTTGATCACATCCATTTACACTATTTGGTGCTGATGCACGATCTCTAGTAGCACCAGTTACTCTACCATCCATTCTATTTTCAGGACATCTGATATTGAGAGTTGGCTTTGGTGTTTTTGCGCTACTATAAGACATTTTTCCCAATGTCCCTTCTGCTACAGCCTGCTTATTTTTGAATTTAAACTTTGAAACCTCAACAGCTCGCTGGACTTGCTGTTCCATTTGTTGTAAATGACTACTGAATCCACGAATCGGTTTTCTTGAGCCTCGATATCTTTCTCCAGACTGAATTAAATAATTATTCCCAGTAAGCTCACAGGAGCCCCCATGAATTTGATAATGTACTTGATAATAAAAGTCTTCAGTAAAATTTAAGTCATTCTCGTGATCATTTGGATTTCCAGTAGCTGTGACAAGTTGTTGAAGTTGAATTCGATTAATAAAATTTTTATCTTGCGGAGTCATTAAGCCATTACCCTTAGATAGAAGAAATATTTTTCGGTTACGCTTTTCACGCCTTGCTTCAGCCATTCTTAGGGCAGCCTTTTCTTCATCAGATAGACTAGCGAGCTGGTACTGGTGAGCAATTTGACGAGGTCCTGATGGGTATCTAAAAAAGCCAGAATTTTGAGGAAAAAGATGAGTTTTTTGTCCATGCATGGAACGATCTGGATTCTGTAAAATGAGCATTTTTGGTGAGGTGGAGTTGTTTGATGATAGGCCGATCTCCTGATGTCCTTGATATGAAATTCGATTTAGCTGATCAAATTTAGACTTATTTACCTGCTCCTGAAGAGAGATTTGCCCATGACCTCCATGAAAAATCTCTTCTCTTTTTAAAGAATGATGTAATATGTTATATTCAGGTGCCGTAGATTGTGATCTTTGAAATGGTTCTCGGCAAATTTTTTGGGTTGAATTATGCTGTGTTGAGTTTTTAAAACGATCCAACATAGATGCTTCAATTTCTTCTACACTCATCATCCTCCGTTTTTCAGGAGCGAAGCTAGGAAGAATTGGAGTTCCCAAAGCTGGAGTTGGAGTTGTCCTTTTAGGTGTGATCCCCCAAATACTAGCATCCACAAGCATCTCTGGAACATGATCAGGCTGTGATAAGCGTTTATAACTTGATCGTCCGGGTTTCGATAAAAATTGGGAATGACTTGAAGGCGATTCTAAATTGGAATTTAAATCTTGTCCGGTGAATCGACTTTGGTCCTGACTGATAGTTTGTGAGACTCTAGCTGTTTTGCCAAAAAAATCATAGTCTTTTCCCACAGGCTTTGAATCAGCCAGAGTCTCCTCACTTCCTCCAAATGTATCATCATTAAAATTATCACCTGATTCTTCCAGCTGGTCACCTAGCCCGTCATAGGTATCCTCAAAAAGGGTCCTTTGACTTATCAGTTACAGAAGGTTATATTTCTAGACCTTCTTAGACTCACAAATCGTTATCTTCATTATTCAAGTTTGTAAAATGTCCATCAACTTGAACGTTGTTCTGAGCGGAGCTTGGGGCGGATTTTTTATGTTTATCATCAAAGCTAAAATCAGACATAATTATATCATTAAACTCATAAGTCCAAGAGAAAAGAGGAGATCTCAAAAGAGTCGGAACCTAACATCCTATATCATGTAAGTTGATACTGTTAAGTCAGAAATTCGGCAAAATAAATTAGATACTGTGAATTTAAGCTTTAAAAATTAAATATGATAATTCCGTGATATTGAAATAGTCAGATTTAAATTTTTGAATTGGATAAAAGGACTTACTCCCTTGTGGGGAGATTTAGTACTTGAAATATAGACTATGATGATGAAGTATAGGTATCTTTCTAGTTGAATCCGTGTCTTTGAAGAGCCATGTAGTTTATTAATTCAATTGTCTCAAGTTAATTGGCTAGAACTCTTTTTCGTCCAATTAGCGTATCTCTAAGCGTCGCTGGCAAGTTACACAGGCCAAACCACTTGACTCGCTAGATAAAGAAAGTCACAAGTCACTCTAGGGGCAACAATTAAACTAATTAAGAGTACCTGTTCGCTATGGATCACAAGATGAATCGATACCGAACGTACTTGATTGATCACTGTCATTAAAGCAGAAGATAAAGGTCTCTCAAGTATACAAGATATTATCTAATTACCAGCGCTGGCTTACTTCAAGCTTAATTTGGAAAGATCCTGCATACTAAGACTTATTATCCACCATGTTATCTTGGACTTCTCGTTACTTGAGATATTTTCTCTTTGCTCTCATTGTGTGTAATATAGGCCTCTTCGGGTGTTATGTAACTAAATTAATGAAACGTAGAGTTTGGCTATTCTATTTTTTATTTCCTCCTCTTCCACCAGATTACCATCTGATATACTCGAGAAGAGCAAACAATGGACTGGCATCCCATTAAGACCAGCTCCTTCGGTTTCAGAAGCAGACTCTATTCCGGAGATAACTCCAATAGAAGAGACAACCTTTCATGAACCATCAGATCCCTCATTTACTACGATAAACAGTACGACAGATGCTGTTAAAATGAATGCAACATTCGTTACTCTCGCAAGAAATTCTGATGTCTGGGATATTGCACGCTCAATTCGTCAGGTTGAGGATCGATTCAATAGAAAATTCCACTATGATTGGGTTTTCCTGAACGACCAACCTTTTGATAGCACTTTTAAAAAAGTCACAGGCTCACTCGTTTCTGGACAAGTTTTCTATGGTCAAATCCCCAAAGAACATTGGTCTTTTCCAGCACATATTGATCAGAATAAAGCACGTAAAGTTCGAGAAGACATGGCCCAGAGAAAAATTATTTATGGTGATTCGGTTAGTTATCGTCATATGTGTCGTTTTGAATCTGGATTTTTCTTTCGTCAGCCTTTAATGAATAAATATGAGTGGTACTGGCGAGTCGAGCCTAGTATTGAGCTCTTTTGCGATATAGATTATGATGTTTTCAGATATATGTCGGACCACAAGAAGAAATATAGCTTCGTCTTAAGCCTCTACGAGTACGTAGAGACGATACCTACCTTATGGGAAAGTGTAAAGAAATTTATAAAAGCACATCCTGAGCACATCTCGGAGGGTAACTCAATGGGCTTTCTGAGTGATGATGGAGGGAAAAATTACAATCATTGTCACATGGTAAATAATTTTGAAATCTAACCAAGTTGATTACTTACAAAATTTAGTGGTCTAACTTTGAAATTGGAAACCTAGACTGGCTCAGATCTAACGCGTATCTTGATTATTTTGAAAGCTTAGACCAAGATGGAGGTTTTTTCTATGAACGTTGGGGAGACGCACCTATTCATTCTATTGCAGCTTCCCTGCTACTTAAAAAGGAGGAGATTCACTTCTTTGATGATATTGCTTATTATCATATTCCATTTACTCATTGTCCAACCGACGAAAAAAAGAGACTTAACTTGAAATGTCACTGTAATCCAAAAGATAACTTCGATTGGAAAGCTTATTCATGTAAGTGATTTTTCAGCCATAAAAATTCTTAGTACTAAGTCTATTAGGCACTTCTCGATTCTTTGAGATAAACAATATGAAAAGGCCAGAAGGGTATCAAAACCAACAGAATTGACGAATGGTACTATAAATTACATTAAAAAACTGTAACTGAAGATCACCGATACCGTAGACTCTAATTTCATCTTTATAAAGCATTTTACTATCATATTTTGATCGTAGATGTAAACAAAGTGTAATACTTAAGAATCTGAAAAAAATTGAAGTATAGAGTTCAAGTATAAGATAAATGTTTCAAGACTCAGCAGTTCAATAATCTTGGATATCAAACCTAGACAGACTATTTTGGAAAATATTCGAAAGGAGGTTACTAAAAAGCGGAGTTAACTTTACTTGAAAATATCTTCTCAGAGTAGTGGTTAGTTCATGTTTGAGATGGCAGGCACAAATAACAAACAAGTGATCAATATCGAAAGCAATGAAAATTATTTCTCGGGATATGCCATAGGTCTATGTTGTAGATCATACAAAAAAAGATTAATTGATGACATATCTTCAGGAATGATGAAGAACTCTCAATTAGCATAAACTAAAATCCTGTCTCTATCGGTAGACCGTATTTAAATTCACACTCTTTGTACCAAATAAATGCTAACAAAAAAGTTACTATCTGGGACAATCAAAATTCATTTACTTTTCGCTAGCTTTTTGATTAGACATTTGTGCAGCAGGTCAAAGTATCTTATCTATCCATCCTTAATAGCGATGTTAGAAATAATTTTTCAAAGATCTATCATTCTTAGTAAATAGCTATTATTACTTACCTGGATTATATTATAATTATAAATATGATATTAGTCCCGGTAAAAAATTCGCTTTTACGTTACTTTTAGAGTAGGACAAGCTCCTTAGCCCTACCCCTACAAAACTTCTCGGTTGGCGCGATACGAATATCGCTTGTCAATTAGGTTAGTTATTAGTAACATTAAAGAATAAAAACGGGTCATAATAAATCTAAGTAGTTTTGATATGAGCTCAGATGAAGATTTAATGGTCATGTCCATCGTCTTCTGCACGCTGCTCTGGATCTAGCTTAATCATTGTATCTATCCTCATTATAGCAATACAAGCTTCAACAGCACTTTTTAATTGCTTAATCTTGCTCATACTCGGCTCTAGGACCCCAATTTTAATTTCATCAACAACTTTTCCATTCGTTAAGTCTAAGCCATAGTTTTTAAAATTTTTTCTTTTGGCGATATTCTTTTCGAATTCATTTGCTTCTCCATCTTGTGTACGTTGCGAGAGGGCGTGTCGTGAGCGAAGTTGAGCCGTAAGCTCAGAAGCATCCAGGGCAGCATTAACAGCTAGGGTTTTAGGTATGGAAAGAAGAGCTTGAGCAAATTCGCCGATAGCTAGCTGCTCTCGAGAACCAACTGTTCCTGCAAATTCCTCGAGATAAATGTGGAGCGCAGTCTCAACTGCTCCACCACCAGGGACAATACTACCACTCTCAAGAGTTCTTCTAACAGCACAAAGAGAGTCATGAATTGATCTCTCCATTTCATCAAGCTGGTAATCATTTGGTCCCCTAAGAATAATTGACGCAGAACTGTGAGCTTTTGTGCCTTTTATCAAAATACACTCGTCATCTGAAATCCGCTCTTGTACAACTTCTTCGGCATGTCCTAATGCAGATGATTCAAATTTTTCATCGCCATTAAGATCAGACAATGAACTAATGAGTGTTGCACCTGTTGCTTTAGCAATCCTTCTAAGATCTTCTTTTTTGCATCTCCTAACAGCCATAGCTCCTTCTTCAATGAATTGCTTTAAAACTAAGTCATCAATACCCTTGGTTGTAAAGATGACATTTGCACCTGATTTGAGAATTAACTTCACTCTATCCATAACAATTCCAGCTTCACGTTTTCTGATTTCTTCTAATTGTTGGGGGTCATCGACTGTTATATGAACTCCTAATTTCATTCTTTCTTTTTGTAAATTCATGTCCAGGATTGCAATCTTTGCGTCTGTTATTTTAGTCTTCATGGCCTGAGATGCCACAGTGCAATTGATTGCATAGCCTTGAACTAATATTGATTCTCGGCAACCTTTCCCATGAGCTTTTAAAATATTAACTGCCTTGACAGGATATTTGGTCTCCTGTCGATTGTTCGTTAATTTTACAGCTTGAATAGCATCTACAACCATTTCTGAAAAAAAATCCGAATCTGATCCAATAACCTTACTCGACATAGAAGTCTTTGCAATATTAACCAATGATTCTCTACTTAGATTATCGATCTTTATGCTTATATTTTCATGCATGTATTTAACAGCTTCACGTAAAGCTAATCGATAGCCTGTAATTATAGTTGTTGGATGTATTCGATTTTTCATTAGCTCAGTTGCTCTTCGTAAAAGCTCAGCTGCTATAATAACTACTGAAGTTGTCCCATCGCCAACCTCTTTATCCTGTTGCTGTGCCAAATCAACTAGGATCTTTCCAGCAGGATGCTCGACATCGAGTAAACTGAGAATAGTAGCACCATCGTTTGTTACAGTAACATCCTGATCTGAATCAATATTACTTTTACATACTGTACGACATAATTACTAACACCAATATCATCTACCATCATTTTATCTAATCCACTAGGACCGAAGGAGCTCTTAACTACATTTGAAATAGCTTGGGTCGCAAGAACTATTTCAATAATTAGCTTGTCAACTCTTTGGATGTTATGTAGTGTTTACCATTTTGATCTCTGATATCAGGGCCGCTGATCTTTGTACCGCCCAGAACTTATCAATATTAGTCTAATTGATTCTGTGAAAGAAGCTGAAGAGCTTTACATAGAGTTCCAGAATTTCTTGGTTGTTCAAAGAGAGTACTCATATTGAGAAATGTGTCTTGGTAGTTGATATTTTCTTTATCTGGGATTAAAAATTATTAGATCACGAGTTGACGCGCCCGAATATTGGCGCTAGCAAAAACGAAATAAATCCCTGAAAAGGTGACAAAGTTATACTTTCAAAAATCGACTGAGATATATACTTAACTATTCAGTACTACTTAGAAACACAAAACTAGCTCTAAATGTTGACCTTAAATTTGATTTTACGTGCTTGGAAGTTTCTGTATCATTTTAGCTCGGATAGTATTAAGCCTATCATGAGAAAGATCCAGAGAAAAAAAAAACCCAAGCTCAAGTCAGTTATACTTGGTTATGTTAAAACATCTCGAATCAGTGCTATGCTAATTGCACAAATTTGAGAGACAATCTAACAAACTCACGAGGCAAACATTTTTTCAAGTGTTATGAAAACATTTTAGTGGGGACTAAATTACATTAGACCAAATTTAAAGAATATTGTTTTGTCACCTAATACACTCCTGACTTTGAGTGCGACGCTATAATAATTATGACTGATGTCAATGAAGCAATTCGGCCTGAGCTTTCTAATAGCGCACTTAAAAAAGCTCGAAAAAAGGAAAAGTTAGCTTCTTCAAAAGCAGCAAAGAAAGTACCCATTGCGGTAATTGGGGTTAAAAAGCAGGATGAGATTATTGGTATAACTCATTCCAAGGCCCAAAACTTCTCAGCCTGGTATCAGGAGGTAGTAGTGAAAGCTGAATTGGTGGAATACTATGTCGAAATTTCTGGTTTCTTTATCCTCCGACCTACCTCGATGTTTATTTGGAATATTATACGTGATTGGTTTCAAGAGCGAATCGCTGCCCTTGGAGTACAAGAAGCTAGCTTCCCAATCTTCCTATCTAAAAAGTCTCTTGAAAAAGAAAAGGATCACATAGAAGGCTTTGCGCCAGAGTTGGCTTGGGTTACTAAGTCGTGAGTTACTAATTGGCATTCGACTGGTGAAAGGCCTCGACTAAACTACTCTAGTGGTGACAAAGACCTTGAGGTTCCTGTTGCAGTTCGGCCAACTTCAGAAGTTGTAATGTATCCCTACTTTTCTAAGTGGATACGATCTCACCGTGATCTTCCACTTCGTCTTAATCAGTGGTGTAGCGTAGTACGTTGGGAAACTAAGCAGACAACCCCTTTTTTGCGAACGCGAGAGTTCCTTTGGCAAGAGGGACATACTGCACATTTGACTGAGGAGCTAGCGGGTGAAGAGGTCTTACAGATTCTAGAGCTCTACGCTAGAGTTTACGAGGAATTATTAGCTGTGCCAATAGTTCGAGGTCGTAAAACCGAAAAAGAAAAATTCGCTGGAGGTTATTACACAACCACGGTTGAGGGGTACATCCCCTCAAACGGTCGTGGAATCCAAGGAGCAACCTCTCACTGCCTTGGACAAAATTTTTCAAAGATGTTTGATATCACTGTGGAAGATCCCACACCAAAAACTTCTGATAAGGTAAAGCATGTTCACGTATGGCAAAACTCCTGGGGTCTATCTACACGGACAATTGGCGTCATGGTCATGATTCACGGCGATAATAAAGGTCTGGTACTACCACCACGTGTTGCAAATATTCAGGTAATCATTATTCCAGTCGGGATTAATAAGTCCACCACTTCTGAAGCTAAAAATAAACATTACGACGAGTTACAAACTCTGAAAAGCACTCTTTTAGCTATTGGTATTCGTACCGAGTACGATATTCGCGATGGGTACACGCCTGCATGGAAATTTAATGACTGGGAACTTAAAGGCGTCCCTCTTCGCCTAGAATATGGCCCTAAAGATGCGGCTAAGTCTGTTGTGTCATTTGCACGTCGCGATACTGGGGAGAAGGGAACTCTACCTATTGAAAATCTACAGACAAATGTTCCGGCGCTCCTAGAAAAGATACAAGCAGAAATGTATAAAAAGGCAGAAACTGCATTTACAAATCATCGAGTCGAGATTACTGAGTGGGATAAAGTTATACCAGCATTAGATAACAAAAATGTTGTCCTTATTCCGCATTGCCTTCAGGAGAAGTGCGAGGATAAGGTAAAGGAACTAACGACAGGAAGCCAAGAGGCATTTGATGGTCCTGCCGAATTAAAAACACCTAGCATGGGTATGAAGAGCCTCTGCATTCCATTTAAACAACCAGACGGCTTAATACCCGGTGAAACGAAGTGCTTGAATCCAGAGTGTGGTGCATTAGCGGAGAAATGGTGTATGTTTGGTAGGAGTTACTAAGTAAGGTTATGATTTTCATATTGGCTATTTAGAGAAGCGGTAAGAATGTCTCACGGTAATCGATCCACTTCAGATGACCATAAAAGTTCTTTTAGTTTGGATCTTTTCCTTCAAATTATTTCAAATGTAATACTTATGTTGTAGTAATCCTTGAATGTAAGATTTATCTCTGTCCTAACATAAAAATAGACATCAGGGAGGTGAAGCATGGCAAGTATAAACGATCGTAAACCCTAACACCACCACTGTGATTACTGTCACATGGAAGTAGTATGTTATTGATATTTAACTTAAATGCTGATTTAAAATTATGCTTCTTGGAAAGAGATACAAAATTCATATTCTCTGCATTCTCACACGTTCCTCAAATCAACTCAAACCTCTTAGATCTTACTCCAATCTCATCACTTGTGACTATTTACCCTAACCAATCCTGAGTGATATCAACTACTGTCACGTGAGATAATTTGCTTTGTCAACAAAAGGACTGGGCCAAGGCCAGTGTGAGCAAGTCAGATCACTCAGGACAAGTGTATCCGAAAATGGGCAGACTTTGTTGAACATGCTGGATCACTCAAATGAGTGCGTCCCATTTAGGAATTCTATTCTCAGGCGGAATCACTAGCTCTTTTCCAGTAATTTATATAGATGTATTGTTTCTTACCTTTATAGCTCCATAGAAAAATATAACTTATATTTAGCATAGTATTGTGCTTGACCGACTTTGGCTATGGCCCTTTCACACTTTGGGACTAAACTCTTTTGACTGCGAACCAGCACTGGTCAGTGAGTCAAGATAAATTTTAAAATTCTGAAGGACTTATCTACGTGTTATGAGATTAGTTAGCAGTAGGCAAGATTACAGCGATAGGCGGGACACGGCAGGCAAGAACTCAGAGATGAATAGTTTCATCAACCTAAAAAGTCTAGTCAGAGTTCTGGTTTAAGTACTCGCGCTAGTGTCGATCCGGAGTGACCAGTCAGGGTCTTACTACTATTTATATATATAAACACGTGACACACGTAGGCTCAGGCTTGAAATTATATTGACGTATTTATTCATTCTGAATCAAAGTACACTCAATTTCTCTATGAAAATACTATACGTATAGTATTATATCATCAATTGAAATTATTTGCAAAATGCAATCCTTCTAAAAGATCCACGTCGCCAACTTACAAACCATCGCCCGCCGAGACATTCTACCGGGTTCACACAGTAGCTACTGCCAGGCGTAGAAGCTGTGTTGATGCCTAAGAAGAGGTAGTATAATGGGAACCCCGTCCCATCAAGCTCCGCTAGAACAGCGGACAGACTCATTCCCTTGTCATCATTCAAATGTGCTATTTGTTTGACTAGGTATTAAAATATCTGAATTTTTCGTTCCGATCGCGGCATCTATTACAAGTTCTTTGGATTTAGTTACAAGACCATTTATTGTACCATTAATATATATGGGCAGGCAATGTAAGTTACCC
>PEDP01000988.1:0-15045 GCA_002918395.1 Erysiphe pulchra | reverse complement strand
TACGCGTAAGAATGGTTCTACAATAATGCGAGCCGCACTAGCGGCCGCAAAGCTATGATAAGACTATATACTATGGCTATTTATCTATATATTCCGACACTGGCAATTTCTCTCTTGCGCTTTTAGTTCGGAAAGCGAAATAGATTGTACATTATTAAACAGTTGAATTTTAAAAGGGAAACCGCTGCAGTCTACTTTTTAATGTTTTAATCTCTTTCAATCCATCCTTCAACTCGTACTGTTAGGCTGTTTGTGTTAATAAAATTTTCAAACGCTTTGTTACTGTTAAATTTTGTCATAGCGTCGGCTGGATTATCTTCTCCGTTGATCCAGCGAATTTCTTGAAGTTCACGAGTCTCATACGACTGTCGCAATGCCATGATATCAATCATAAGTCGTTTCTCTGACGTAGTACCGAGTTTTACTAAGCATTGGTACAAGGAGTAAGAGTCTGTGCATACTACAACGGGAAGTGAAGAAAGTTTTAATTGCTTCAAAATCTTTTCAGTAGTGGCACTAAGTGCAATAGCCATATCCGCGCCAATTGACATTCCACAGATCTCTGATGCAAGTACACTACGGGTCACTCTTTTGCTTTTGGTACTGCTCCAGTGGATAAGGTTGCCTCTGATTAAGAAATGATCGTTTTTCATTGATTCGTTTGCAATAATAATTTCATACCCGATTTGAGAGCTGAAGTCTTTGTTATTAGCAAACGATGCGTCCACGAACACAAATATTTTTGCAATTTTTAAGTTCAATGGGATATAGGTTAAGCCACGGTCCAGATTTTCTTTTTGCCATCTTAACCGCCGATTAAGTGCAATTATATCATTTTCGTCAGGATTTTGATGTTGTGCTGCAATTGACAGGTCAAAACTGGCTTCGGGTTGGCATATTGTCGCAATGTATGCACCACGTGCACGTTGTTTGACATAATCCTGTTTTGCTGTCTCTGAATCAGCGTCCAAAAGTTCAATTTTCTTACCTTGTTCTTTTTGTCGCAATTCAATCGAATCATTATTTCTAGTTAGCACACAGCCGTTGAAGATCATTGGTTGATGATATGATAACATCTCTTTGGGTTTTGCGGTAAGGGAAGCCTTATCGAGTTCATTCTGTTCACGAGTTGAGAAATGGTCATTGGCTAGAATGAGCGTGTCGTCTGTTTGCATACCGACTGCGCCAAACTCATTTTCTCGTGTTGAGATTAGTAGACAAGGGTCAAACGTTGATGTTTCCATCTGAAGATTATATACGTGATGTTTCCAATACGTAGTCCACCAATGGGTACCTGCCTCCGGAATCCCATACAATGGTTTAGTTACAACCATAATTGTTCCAGGGGGATGGAAGTTTCTGATTTCCTTAGGCAGATGTGCGAGGATGAGGCGCGAGAGTTTTGAGCTTGACTTGGTGTAGGCCTGTGTAATATCCCGGAGCCAGATATTTATATTTAATTTTAGTAGTGAGGGCGCAAGTCCGATGAGCAAGCGTTGGCTTGCACGCATGATTGTTGGTGACTGCGTGAGGATGGATTCTTTACCGTTATCATTATACCCTTGAACCACCAATCTTGACTTTTCGTATGGATTACCTGTGACTTTACCCTTAATTTCGTTGACCATTCGTGAGTTGAAGATACGGACTTTGCCGTGCTTTTCCTCATTGTATTGTTCAAAATGAAAAACGCCACGTGACAACAAACCTTCAATCTCTTGTTCTGTTGACTCTTGAAACGGTAAGCCATGTGAGGCTATCTTTCCTTCTCTGCGTAGATCCAAAGCCAATTTCATGTCGAATTGCTCTTTAGTGCTAATATAAGACTCAGAATGGGCGTTGATATTTTTGACATTGGTGACAGACTGGTTTTGGGTATTTGTATTATGTGTTGTATTAATTTTATTTTTGGATCCTTTTGGGCGTCCACGACCTCTTCTCATTGGATTTTGGCCATTTTGCGGTAGGAGCTGCCCGGGAATTTCATTCATATCCTCATAATCCTCATAATCTTCAATATTTTTTTCTTCTTCATTTTCACGTATTTCCTGTATTTCCCGGAAGTCTTCAGCATTAACTCTTTCGTCTCCCATATTTTCTAGATCCACGAAATATGGCTTCACAGCCGTAGATCGGAAATTCACAGGTCTTTCATTGATCTGCAGTGTACACGTGTTCCCATTGACAGCAAGAAGCTTGTATGGTCCTTCTCATTGACCAGGTTCACGCCAGACTCGTACATTAGATTGAAGTGGGAAATCTAGTGTGGGTTTGACATTAGGGCCATTGCGTAAATGCAGTGCGTCTTTGACTTGTCTGCGCGCGTTTATTTGACGCACTTCCTTCATTGCCTTTTGAATAGCTTCAGCTCGCTTTATAATATCGACTGAAGGTGGTGATTGGTCTGTAAGACGAGGGTATGCTCCAAAAACTAGGAGAGTGGGTATTAATCCGCTTGGGCCAGACGTATCGTTGACCGCTTTGACTGCCATTTGTAATACCGCTTTATCGCTCGTACCAGTGCCCGCAGACTCTTGCTTAATTATTTCATAAGCACGTCGTAATGGGAGATGATATCGTTCAATTTTGCCAATGCTGTTGTGTGCTTCGACGGGCACCTCTTTGACGTCTATTGACATTGATTTTGCGTTCCGTCTGAATTCAGCAGATGCGAAATTCTTTCCCGCATCATGCGCTATTCGATCAGGGGGTCCTAAATAGACGTCGATCCAACATAGCCGCAATGCACTCCAGACTGCCTTGGTTGACATGTTTGGTAGGAAGCGGGCTGCTTGAAAAGATGTAGCAGTGTCAACGACTTGGATCACGAACTTATTGTCAATATGAAGCACGTCAACAACTATCTCGTAGTTAAACTCGCAATCGTTTTCGATTTTAAACCTAAAGCGTCCAGGTGACTTGCTATGCATCTGACAAAAATGGCAGAATTTGGTGAGATGCTTGATGGTATTAGAGTCAGGGTTATAGCCAGCTCTACGGAGAATTTTGACAAGACGACTGGCAGATGGATGTCCAAAGCGCGTGTGGATTCTCCGTAGGTCTTTTTCTGAGAGCTGATTGTATGTAAGGTGTTCGATATCGTACAACATCATCCATGGATGCCCCCATTTGCGTACTACATGAACCCTTTTATTACCTTGTATTAACTCGTCTGTTAGATTATCAAATTTGACTTGCATGCGGTCCATGTCTTGCAAGCAGAATAAAAACGGAGTATTTACTGGCACGACATGGAATATAATCTCCCCAAACGGTGTGGGCACCCTGATTGTACCAAGTGAGATTGCTATGCCTTTTCCAAATCGTATGCGGTGATGACCTGCGGATGTAGTATCAAGGCAAATAGTTGAATCAAGAGTTTGGAGTGCGCGAAATTGGGGCTTTCCAACGGTTGAGACACCAGCTGCACCTGTATCTGGCATAATACCTTGAAAAACCCCTCCATTGTACCGTCCATCGAAACTGAATACTTCATTTGTTTGTGGCTGTTGAACGGAGACTTCTTCGAATGGGTCTGATTTTGTAATAGAGTGCCAGACAGATTGGTCTTGTAAATGAGTAAGAATTTGAATGCCATTAAGTTTTCCAAAATCATCACTAAAGTAGACTCCTGTCTCAGAGTCATCCTCTTGGAACTCATCTTCGATCTGCATGTTGTCCAAAATATATTGAGCCTCATCAATATCTTTGTCCTTATCTTGCTTTTCGACTAAGTCTTCGATACCATGAATACCCTCGTAGTTTGCAAGAAATCCTTGGAAAATTGCAATATTTGGCTCAGTTGAGTGAGTATATTGCGTGCGAAATCTAGAGTAAGCCAATTGTCTTTCTTCTTGGGGATGCTTAGTAGACCAGCATCCTTGCTTGTTACATACGTAACACTTCTTCTGACGTTGTTGGAAGTCTGGGCCATATACTCCTACCTCTCTCCGTCTGCCTCTTCCTCTTCCTAGTGCGTTGATATTCGCATTTTCTCGAAAAACATGAGGTTCTTTTCGTCCAAAACCTTGACCTCTGCCACGTCCTTGACCAAAGTATTTTCGATCTGTCCAATAAATCTCAGGTTGGGTCATCATTTGGTATGATTCTTGAAGACTTGATTGTTTTATGTCCATAGCTGTTCCTATAGATGATCTTAATTGGGCGCTAAGGCCTTCGAAAGATTGTGCTGGGTCGTAAAGTGCAAAACTACATTCTGGTATTCCTCGGCAAGCATTGATTAATGCATCTTTCAGACTTGTATCCGTCCTGTAGATATCAGGTAAGCCTTGTTTAATCTTCCAGAAATAATTAAGGAGCAATTCCAGACATTCGAGTCTATTCTTGTCGGGGTTATCAGTAATTATCTTTTGGAACGTTGTCTCATGCCACAATTTTAACAATGCTTGAGTTCTTTCACCTGTCTCAAAGTGAAGTTTTATCATATCTACCATTTGCTTTATACCAGATGCATTTCCTACAATTTTTTCATAATAATAATCCGCCGCACGACCCTTTAGCATGATGGAGAATGCCCAATGATATTGTGATCGTGGCAACCCAACTTTTTCACAATAGTCATGAAATATGACGACTTTTTGGTCCAAGAAGTCATATAAATATTCACCCCCATATTTGTTCTGGCCGTTTAGGTAGAATTTTGCTAAGTCAGATATTTGTTTTGTCATTGGTGCTTCGTCGCTATTATCGTAAATGTCATCATCATCATCAAGTGATTTATACTGTGGTTCTTTCTGTCTCCTTTGTTCTTCGCGTACTCTTTCATCATTTACCCGAGATTGTCGATATCGAGGTTTTATTTCTTTTTGGGTGGCCTCTACTCGTGGTGATGCAATATAATCAACTTCTATCTTTGGTTTATTCCATCGCGAGTTTAATACGGACTTTTCTATTTGATCTTTGATTTCGGTGGGGGTCCATTTGTGTGGGTCTTCTTCTTGTAAGACTTTGGCTAACCCCACAGAAAGACGTTTGCCTCGTCCGGTTTCTACAAATACTCCATTTTGTCGGAGATAGTCACGTAGGTCGTATAGAGCATAGCTATCTGCTTTCGAAAAAGTTGAATCTATCCAGCTTTCGAAGTCTTCATGAAAAACTTCCCATAAACTGTCATCACGAAGTGTGGTCGATTTGTATTGTTTCAAACGGAACTCTATATATGTATTAACCGCTTCGTGCGTGGCCTTTGACTCGTCCTTTACATCGAACCATTGGTTTGGCATATTTTGAGAAGTCATTTTGCAAATAATGAGTAGCTTAAACAAGTTTTTTTTTTTTTTTTTTCGTTTCTAGAGAGAGGGGGGTATATTAATGTGTTTTTAGGTCGTTATTAGACGTAGAAGATCAAAGTCGCGGAGTCGATGGGAAACAGTCGACGCGATTATTTCGATTTTCTCAGAACTTGCTTGTTCCTTGCACCAGCGTTTTGTAGTAAATCTACTCAACTGACGGGGTATCCAATTGGGTTCTCTTAGCACAGTCCAGACAATTTTTCTGCTCCTTGCGAGGGCGTCTTCCTATAGCTAAAGCAAAACTAAATCTATTCGGTCAACCAACGGGGTAAATACAGTAGAAATTGTTGGGAAAGTCTCTTCGTTAATTCCTTGCAAATCTGTGGTCTACCAGTGAGGGCAACCACTGATCAGTGTTAGAATCACCGGATATGGAAAGTTGTGGTACTATAGTACACAGTTTTATTTGATCGTATTCTTGTTGTTCTCTCTTCTCTCTCTTGACGCTTACGCGTAAGAATGGTTCTACAATAATGCGAGCCGCACTAGCGGCCGCAAAGCTATGATAAGACTATATACTATGGCTATTTATCTATATATTCCGACAGTATGCCGAGTGGAGGACATTTTTGGAATAATAGAACTTTGTATACTGTAATGACATGTTGAGGTATCAGCTACACGTACTTACGTCTGATGCGATTCGCGTTATTCGTACATAAATTTATGACATAGTAATTAAGCATGTAAAAGATCCGTAATTTAACCTGAAAAGGTTTAGTGCAAATCGACTTGGGGTTTGGTTATTGTTTCGACAAGGGTTTAAGTTGTGGCCGGTTGAGTCGCAATTTGGATATTATTTTTTTATCATCACCATCAACTTCTTAACTCAACAAAGTCTTCTAAAAGCATTCAAATCGAGTAGTTTGAAATATATTTCTACTGAAAAGCTACTATAGCTCAGTTAAATTGCTATAGTTCAAAGCAAGAATTTATGGTTATACAGCAATATGTAATATTGCTACAATTGTAAATCCAATGCAGAGCTACGCAGGTTTTGAGTAACTATATAGCTTCGTAGCGCTATTCGTTTCTCAAATTCTTACTCACAGAATATGAAAATACATAGAGTGTTATAATATGGATTTTTAGAGTTTAGGAACTAAATATTTTGGTTGTCGGATCAAAGAAATTATGATTTGCTGTCATTTGCGCAATTGCTATCCCTAACCTTATTGAAGATACGACAAGGGGCTGGGTGGGGCTATGACCAACCGAACAAATATGGCAAATGATGTTGTCCTTGATTGATGGTTTGATCGAAATACCTCTGAGATGGACTAATCAAAACTTAGAGAGAAAGAGAAACCTAAAACCTGTCATTATGGGAGGATCAAATATAGCCTTGAGAATTATCTTAATCCTCCTGATTAATGTATTTCAAAACTCTGTATATGGCTTCGCAAGGCCCTCGATAGACGTGGAACTAAGAACAGCTTTTCCAGCACCTCCTTTCCTTTTGGAACTACTGTAAGTTTTTCCCATACTCTATGACCAAAATCTTAATAGGTCCTAGAGAAACTGCTGGGGATGAGAATTCAAGCTCCTATTTCCCTTTATTGGACAGAATTTCAGATGGGATTTTTTCCACCACTTCAACTGATGAGGAGTTGTATAAAAAGTTCTTGAAAGTCCTTATAGATGACGGTCATTTGGCAGATCCCGAGAGTGTTTCATCATATCAGCTTGCCTTATCTTTGCGTTTATCAGCCCCTAGAATTGAGTCGCATTATCAGTACTACGATACCACCGCAGAAACTTCTTTTATATCCGATCCCAACGAGTCGTGCTTGAATTGGTTTCTCTTCCAAGGCTTGAAATACTGCTCTCCCTCGTTTGATAAAGCTCCAGGATCAGTAAGCCTTGGCCTGTAAGTAACGTTCAATACCGGAGAATCTTCACTGAATAATGTAGAAAAGAAGAAAAATTACCATTTGATAGAATATTGGGAAATAGCTCTGCGCCCGTAACTATACTTTATGCTGATATAAAATCTCCTTCATTTGCTTTATTCCACAAGGTACTTGCAAAGAATGCTCGAGATGGAAAATCCTCATATCGTATCAGGCACAGGAAATCTACAAATTCACAAGTCAAGCCGTTAAACATCCCTGGATGGGGTATTGAGCTGGCTTTAAAGAAAACAGATTATATAGTGATTGATGATCGAAATGATGATGATAGCAAAACTGTTTTACCTGTTACTGAAAAAGAGGCCAAGCTTGAAAATGACGAATTAGATGAATTAAAACCATTGTCCACATCTGAAGTTTCGCTCCTAGCTATAAAAGCCTCAAGTTACATTATGCAAAGTGAATCACCACTTGATACACTTGTAAAGTTATCACAAGATTTTCCGAAATATTCTTCTTCTATTTCATCCCATAATGTATCCATGGAATTTTTAACTGAACACCATTACAATCGTGCGCAGTTATTCCAAGATGGCCGTAATACTATATGGTTAAACGGTTTACAATTGACTGAAAGACAAATGGAGATAACGAATCTGATTGACATAATGCGCAAGGAGCGTAGACTCATCAGTGGTATGTCTGATCTTGGTTTTGTACCCTCAGAGGCTATCAAACTATTGCTGCACACGGAAATCGCTTCAGCGCAATCACCAGATGGTATAGATCGCTTTGACTGGACAGACAAGATCGAAGGAGGAAACGTTATCATTTGGCTTAATAACATAGAGAAAGATAAGAGATACGCAGACTGGCCTGTCTCTCTAAACGCCGTAAGTTTGAAAGTCCAAAAAATATGCCTTTATCTGATGCGCTCTTAGATGCTACAAAGAGGATATCCCGGGCAGCTTCCGTTTGTGCGCCGGGATGCTTTTAATCTTATAATACCAATTGATCTAACCGATCACTTAGATTTAGAGCTTATTTTGGAGACTGCCCTAAATTTTGTGAATCGCCGACTACCCATCCGAATTGGTCTCGTTCCTATCATCAACAACTCCAACACTATGAATCAAGCAAAAGTATTCTATCATCTTGTTGATACCTACGGATTACAAACTGCAATAGCTTATCTTCGGTCACTAAATGAATCAAAACCTAGTATAAATTTAAAAAATAGTGAAGACATATTCGATCAAATAACTCAAAAAGCTAAAGTTAAGATGGATAAAACACGACTATCATTTGAAGAAGTTTTGGGCTTAGAAGATCTTAATAGTCGAATTCTAGCGTCCAAGAAATGGGCAGAACGACTTTGTGCCGACGATGTTGTTCCTCCAGTTCTCATCAACGGTGTTATAATACCTAAAGATGAATCCTGGCTTCAGAAAATGAGTCAACAAATTTATACAGATCTACAGTTAATTCAGCAAGCTATTCTTCTGGGCACAGAAAGCGTAAAAAGTAAAGATTTTTGGGTACCCAGTATATTTTTAGATGAGGCAATTCACCGCCGAAATAAGTTAATTATTCCTGAAGACCAGAAAGATTTTAAGTTTTTTGACTTGAATGTACTTGAGAAAAATTACCCAGAGGCTTTCAAAGATATGCCCAGATTTTTATCAAGCTCCTCTTCTCCAAATTTGGATTCAGTCCTCATGGTACTGATCGTAGATTTAGACTCCGAGTCTGGTGAGAATCTCCTTATCAATGCTGCTGCTCTTCATAAGTTATTACCTTCCATTGAACTATTGATTTTACATAATCCGAAATCTGAAAGTGAATCAAAACTGAGCCATGACTTATTTTTCTTCCTTCAGAATAACAAATTTAGAGGCTTAGAAGGTATTGAAGATATCGCAGCTACAATTGATAGACATGAGAAAAATCACGATTCATCAAAACTAGAGGAATCAAGAATCTATTGGCAGAGATTTGCACCCATTTCAAGTTCACTTGGAATTTTACCTGGACAGAACGCTATCTTAGTTAATGGACGTCTCACGGGTCCTATTCTCAATGCGAAGAATTTTGAGGTAGAAGATTTGGAACTGCTCATTTCGTTTGAACAGAAAAGGCGTATCGCCCCAATCATTAAAGCCGTGAAAGATCTTGGGCTCGAAAATAGGATTCAAAGCCTGTTAGACGCTGCTAAGCTTTCATCAATTATTGCCCTTTCTACAGTTCCTGAGATAACAAACAGTATATTCGAAGAAGCTACGTCGATCCGCGTAAATAAATTCAGTATTTGGAAATCACAATACACCGCTATAGAGGTTGGAGACGCTATGACGGCTAGTATCCAATTTACTGTATTACTTGACCCAGCAAGTCATCTGGGTCAGCGTTGGGCATCAATTCTTAAAGTTCTTTCCAATCTAAAAGGGGTATACTTAAAGATATTTCTTAATCCAAAGAATGGACTTACAGAACTACCCGTTAAGCGCTTTTATAGATATGTACTAGATTCAAAGCCACTTTTTGATGAGACCGGAGCTATTCAAAGTCCAAATGGATCGTTTAGCGGTATTCCTCAAGAGGCCCTTCTTACAGTTGGCTTAGACATAAATCCGGCTTGGCTCGTTGCTCCTAAAATCTCGGTACACGACCTTGACAACATTAAGCTAAGCTCTGTTAAATCTAGTGTTAGTGCAATATATGAGCTCAAAAATATTTTAATCGAAGGTCATTCCCGCGAAGTTACTGGAGAACAACCTCCCAGGGGAGCTCAACTAATACTTGGAACAAAGAAAGCCCCATATATGGGAGATACTATTATTATGTCAAACTTAGGCTACTTTCAATTCAAAGCAAACCCTGGATATTACACTATAAGCTTAAAGAAAGGAAGAAGCTCTGAAATATATCATATTGATAGTATCGGAGCCCGAGGCTGGGGCTCAGTGCCAGGGGATGACGAGACCGAAGTTGTATTAATGAGCTTCAAGGGAGCTACAATTTTTCCTCGTCTCTCTCGGAAACCTGGTATGGAGAGAGAAGATGTACTTGAGATAAAATCTAGCCCAGAGACGAGTTTTGTTTCACAAGGCCTTAAGTATGCTCAAAGCATTTTATCCAGAGGAAATAATTCTCATGAAAATCAGGCATCCATAAATATATTCTCAGTTGCAAGTGGTCACCTTTACGAACGTATGCTGAATATAATGATAGTCAGTGTTATGAAAAATACTAAACATGATGTAAAATTTTGGTTCATAGAGCAATTTCTTTCACCATCGTTCAAGGACTTTATTCCTCATCTTGCTGAAGAATACGGTTTCAGTTATGAAATGGTTACCTACAAATGGCCACATTGGCTTCGTGCTCAGAGCGAAAAACAACGAGAGATTTGGGGCTATAAGATTCTCTTCCTCGACGTGCTTTTCCCCCTATCTTTGAACAAGGTCATATTTGTTGATGCAGATCAGATTGTTAGAACTGATTTGATAGAACTCGTTAATCTTGATCTTAATGGTGCACCATATGGCTTCACACCTATGTGTGATAGTAGGACAGAGATGGAAGGCTATCGATTCTGGAAAAAGGGATATTGGGCAAAATTTTTACGTGGTCTTCCATATCATATTTCAGCCCTATATGTTGTTGATCTTCGCCGTTTTCGTCAAATGGCGGCAGGTGATCGATTACGTCAGCAATACCATGCCCTCTCTTCTGATCCTGGTTCTCTCTCTAACTTGGATCAAGATTTACCAAATCATATGCAAAATGTTTTACCTATCTATAGTCTACCACAAGAATGGCTTTGGTGCGAGACCTGGTGTAGCGACGAGGCATTAAAGGATGCCAAAACAATTGATCTTTGCAATAATCCACTCACAAAAGAGCCTAAACTTGATAGAGCCAGAAGACAGGTACCTGAGTGGACAAAATATGATGATGATATCGCTGCTTTAGATAAGAGACGAAAAGGAGGTAATGATTTTACGGAAAAACTTTCAGAAAGCAGGCCTTTTGAAACTGTTTCTGAGATCAAAACTACAAGCAAGAAAGATGAATTATAAAAAGTAAGTAGGTATTACCGATTAATATTTATACACAGAGAGGTATTCTGCGTTTGAGAATATTCGAATTTCTCATAGTTTTCTATTTAAATCATGTGTTGGCGATCTGTGAAGGAAAGTACAATATGTACAGTGTACTGAGTGTATAAAATTATCTATGGTATAGGATATAGTGTATATTTATGAACCAGCCTTTATCAGTAAATTACAAATATCGTATTTTTTTTAAAAAAAAATATCGTATCGGCAGAGTATCCCTACACAACGCGCTTAACCTCATCTGGACTCGCTCCAGCATACCTTAATCGTCAAGCGCTGTCCATACAGGAATCGTAAAAATATCATCGTGACAATATGTTCCTCATCACAAGCGTAAGTAATATCTCAACAGTGATGCCTATTGTTAGCTTACAGTCACAAAATTTGCTTTAATTGATTGTTACATCAAGCCCTCTAAGGCATTTGGGCTCGATGATAATCCAACCATGCCTAGAAGCCAGTAAGTATTCCCGAATCTCGAGTGTCTTTTTCTAGTGCTCTATTTGCCAGAAAGAAAAGAAAAAAAAAATTGTGGCATTGCCTTTGACGAACCCTGTCTTCTCTAGCATAGATTGAGGGTCAAGAACTCGATAAGCTGAACGTTGTGCTGTAGGCTGAGGAGACTGATTCAAAGGCGTAAAACAAAAGGTGTAAAAGATGAAATATATATTTAAAAAAAAACTTTTCAGGCTTGATAGGCCGAAAAATGGATTCTTATATCTCTGCTGTCGGGATTTAAGGATCACGATCCTTGGTACACGAGGTAATAGGCTTTCTTTTTACTTGTTCATTGTTACTCTATCTAGTATCCACTATTTTTTCGCGCCGATGATAGAATTTTGAAAAAAAGCTTGTGATAAATTAGACGGCCAATAGTGGTTTTTCATTGATTTTAGATCTGTTTTTTTCATAACTTTATCTCTCAAAATCAGTGTTCATCTGCCAAACACAAAGAATATTAGCATAGACAATCTCTAGAGCACTCATCTCTACTCTGTATCTTTCATCAAAGATGATAGCAGGGACATCCAATCTCAATTTGTCGAGTAGGTGGTAGAAAATTCTAGCGCAAAGCACTAGGCGAGTCGTCTTTCACTGGCCATGATACAATCTGCCAAAGGGAAGGTCGAAGGTCGGGCAGATAGATATAACTTTTATATATATGCAATATACGACTAGCAAAAATGTAGCTCCCTCTCGATTCTGTATTATATCTAGACAACCAAAAAATAAAGTCTTGAAAATAGTTACCTTTGTTCATCTTGGTTTGAGAAACGTCTAATTGTAATCTTGAGATCTTTTTGATAGGGTCATGCCAGAAACCATCGATCTCAAGTATTTGAAGCTCCCTAGTGACATGTGTATTATCACTTTTTTTCAAGGCCCTTTTTTTCAGCACGCTCATTGTAGACATTATGACTAGTTTTGACCGAGTTGTAGTTATTACTGTTAGTAATATCAATGAAACGGAGAGAATGCAAGCTCCGGGGATTGCTTCTAGGGAGTGTCGCAGCTTTGTGCATTTAGAAGAAACCGTTTCACCTCTTCACATACATTACAACTTGCATGAAAAACGACACAAGTTGAACAAAACTCCCATGATTGTGGCGTAGATGATTACCGAGAGAAAATGGCCGCCCTCATCCTGTAGATTCACATCAACTACTTTCTTTTAGAACAATTTAAGCTTTGAAATCAATAAACGAGATCATTTTAATTTTCTCTGAGGGCCTTATTTCAAATAAGTTCAAACATCAACGACTTTCAACATCTCGAAGGATCGTAGAGCAGCCTAGTACCATTCTTATCTCTTTTGATAATTCCACCAACTTTCACGAAAGAAGGGGGATATTTTATTCATCAATCTCCTAAAACTGCTTTAAAATCATCTTTGAGGCTAAAGAGAAATATCAATTCTATGATCAGCTGTTGGTAAATAATTTGTAGGAATAAAAATTGGTATTGGGTTGTTTGCTGAAAAAAAGCATATGGTTCATCCACATTGGTGGGTCGACCAAATTGTCCGTTCAGAAGTTTGTACAAATCTATGTCGCCTCATGGACTTAACATGATTCTAACTGGATCAGGTTGTTTCTCGGGCAACCTGTGAGTTTACACGATGTGTAATGAATGCGTGTTGGGCTGAGCGAGGGCTATTCCAAAAAAAGACTTAGTGCCCTTCATGGGATACCCTGACAGTAAGACATTTTAAAAAGAGACAGGGGAAAACCATTTAAATTTCCACTAAAGGTTATCCCTGATACTCAGCCACTAGCCACTAGCTTGTGATCAATACCACGTGATTATAAATCTTGTGTACCAGACTACGAATACCTCATTTATAGTATGCACACTTTTTCATGGGCCATAGGGTATTGATAATGCAAGCTCTTTTTCAAACCTAGCTATCGAAGGACTTCATTGAAGATGCAGTGCCTGAAAATTCAATCCAAATACGAACTAGAGGGAGTGAGGTTATCCAGAGCAGAGCAGAATAGAGGTATGGTACAGCGGTGAAGTATAAGGTATGGTCACCCCCCCTAGCAATTAGTATAGTATTCCCCATGCCGCTTTTTCTACAACCCTTATCCTTAATATTTCCAAAAAGACGGTGAAGCAATTTAGTGCAAAATATAAAATATCCCTGCTATAGCTAATTAATTACCTTTATCTAAGACTAGTTAAGCCCCATTCCCTACAGTCTATCCGCTAAACAGGTGGATACGCTAAAATATGCATGATGGGGAAAAAAGAAAGTTTGGAGCTAATCGAGGACTCAAAATGGTAATTTAGCGCGAAAATAGCCCTGGAAAAACTACATTACCCTGTCTAAATTGCGACTTTAACCCTTATCTTTAAACAGAATTACAGGGTGAAAATTATGCTTTTTTACCTGTTTAACGGTTACATGGGACTATTGTAGTAAACCCAAAAGGGTAGTGACGCCCTATGGGCCAGAACATAACCTTAGACGCGTCAAAAAATGTTAGTTCTATATGTTAATTGATTGTTAATTGCCATTCATAATGTCTCTTTCTATATTGAAGAATTTAGGTTTTTTAACAAACATACATCATTGATTCAATGTTTTATCATTAATTTACATTGAAAAGACCATAAAAACGCGTATCAAATGCGTTTTCATGATTTTGCCCCTTTAGGTTTAGGGAAAGTGACAAGGGGTTACCGGTTGCCGGTTGCCACTTACTAGCGGGAGTTGACTTTACTTCATCGCTGTACCTACACCTCTATTAGCAACTGTCTTCACTTAGCCATTGTGCTTGAAACAACATTCAATCAAAACCTACGAATGTAAGTTCGTCCTTGTCCGGGCTTAGCGGGCTTCAACAAGCACATTTGGACCATCTCATAAATTTGATTGCCTTGCTCAAATAAGCTGTCAGAGCGTAATCGGGATAAGAGACGAGAGCTGAAAAAAGCATATAGTTCATCCACATTGGTGGGTCGACCAAATTGTCCGTTCAGAAGTTTGTACAAACCTATGTCGCCTCATGGACTTAATATGATTCTAACTGCCTCTCGAAACAACCTACTCAAACAGATATACCCCGCCCGTAACTTGTGGGACTATATGAGACGTACAACTCTAAATAAGCGACTGTGACGGCTGAGTAGCCGATTGGCCCTGTAGCCTAAACTGATTAGCTTAGGCATGATGATAAATATAGGAATGACGTAACTCTAAATATCAATATGACGCAATTAGTTATTATACTACAGGCACGATCGTTCCTTCTG
>PEDP01000987.1:0-15060 GCA_002918395.1 Erysiphe pulchra | reverse complement strand
GATTCATCTCATTACGTAGGTAAGGCAAACGCAATCATTGTTATGAACACTTGAGTCTGAATTTACCGTGTACTATTCGGAACTTCCGAGTTATCGATGCTTCGGAGTTGCCGTTGCACCTCCTCGCCTAATCTATGCTCACCCATTGCTCAACTAGTTATGCATACCCCTGCATAAAACAACAACATACAACATACCCATTCATGGATATCCCTGTATATCGGTAACTAGGGTCCTTGTATGACTAACTCTTACACATACAAAATAATTCTGGGTTACCATGCTAGGCAAACACCTAACGACGTATTAAGTGGGGCGTAAATTGGGAATTAGGAATTTGTAATAATTGACAAGTACTATCGTTGTAGGGTATTGAATGTGAATCGTTATTTTGCACATCATTTCTCGATTCTGAAATTATAGTGGGTATTTGGCAAGGTATATTACGTATGATCGACATTACCCCAGCTAGCTTGGAAATCTTACATTTAGGAGCCTGAGGCATTCAAGTTTATATTTTCATCAAGCCAGACCACGCCTCCCTTCCTCGACACTCTCCTCACTCAAAATCGTCACTGTTTTTACAACTATCAAAATTATCACTTGATACCCACTGAGATATTTCGCTTTGTGGACTCCATCTATTTCATTCATCTATCTCAGTCTTACCACAGTACGTGTGTCTCACCAAAGACTCGGAAGAAAGTTGGTTGGATATTCTGGGGCTCGTTTTTTGGACGGCAAAGGGGGCCTTTCTTGTGCTTGGAGAAGGAATGGGGCTCTATTACTACAGTCGGCTACTCTGAGAGGTTAGTCCCTCTAATTGATAGCGTGGCCTCACAGGAGCCCGGGCTACTCGTGATGCAGGACAATGCTCCTCCCCACAAAGCAGGACTGACGATGCGTGAGTTCGAGAGAAGAAACATCTCTCGAATCGAATTGCCACCGTACTCTCCGGACCTTAAGCCTCTTGAAAGAGTGTGGAGCTACATGAAAGTCTATATAGATAGTCATCATCCACAGGTAGTTTTAGGGAGGCGGCAGTCTTTACAAGAGTTTCGGGCCATCGTGAGCGATGCATAGGACTTGGGGTTCAATGGGGATGATTTGGAGCATCTGATAGAATTAATGTCCCGAAGAGTCAGAGCTGTGTATGAAGCCGAAGGAAGTAATGTAAATTATAAGTTAGAATTGGTCGCAGCTTACGATTTTACAACTGAATAATATATTTTATTCGACAATAACCACACTTCACAAGAAATTCGTCCAAAAAAATTCCCTCATACAAAATTAAGGTTATCTAGGAAGATCCATGCCGGTTCAAGAAATTAATGTTGCATTAGACGAAAATTTCCACAATCAAAGCCATTATGAAGAAGGTACTAAGGAGGACTATAAAATTGATCAGAGATATATACAACTTGAGATAATGCTTACAAAATTAGTACATAGAAGGGTTATCCCCTGTACAATGGCTGGCTCGTGAGCTCGATGAGCGTAAATTTTTTAGAACAGGAACAGACGAAGATAACCGTGTTGATTGATTATTCATCATGTATCCTGATTGTATCAAATTCTGAAGAAACGCTTCTGACGTTCTACTTGTAGATGCCACATACAAACTAATTGACTCCACCAGCCTCTCATTAACAATTGTGGAAGTCTCGGTAATACTGTCACCGCAGTCAGGCCTGGCAAAACCATAAAGATGCAACGATCGAACATGAAAGGAGAAGAAACTTACTGTTTTCATGAAACATAACAGTAAGACTGCAGAATACTATATGGGTACATGGATCGTTTGGAAGGAAAAGATTGTACAAATCTTTTCATCTTGTGATCTTCTTTAGTCGCGTTTTACTAACGACTTGGATGAAATACTGAGTTAACCAAGTCCTCCACTTCAAAAGTACTATCACATTCCGAAATAAGTCAAGCCATTCTGCCATAAAAGCTTATATTGCTACCAGCTCTGGTGATCACAAATGCTTGTTCGATGCTATATGTGATTTCTGGGAAGACCAGTTTTGGCTTACTGTAGAAACTATCGGCCAAGCAAAAATCAAGCCATGATCATTACATCAAATTTAACTTTATCGAGATATCACTCATTAAATCTCCTTAACTACAAACGTAGCAAGCTATCACTAAAGCTCTCCGATCCATTGCCACTCTGTACATGCTCTGCCCATTTACACTTGGGGATCCCCTGTTCCATGTAATTCGTTTGCGTCAAAACAGCCCTAGACTCATATATATGAGAGATATTACTCCTTACTGGTGTTATGATCGCAATGCTTCTCTTCCTATCCTTAATTCTGACTCCAGACGTATCCTTATCGAGCCTCTTTGTCGGTTCACAAGGTGAACCTATATATTCTATATTATCTGACTATACAGTAAAACCTGTATAGTAGGTTTATTTTTTTCCTAGTCACTGTCCAACAGCTAGCTAGGTCTCTAATCTCTGCAGTACAGAGTAGAGAGGTCTTCTAAATTATTACAGCACAATAATTAGAGGAACACAACAGTAATTTCAGTCAACGACTTGGTATTAACGTAATGTTTTTTATTCTTTCGTATCTATCTCTAAAACTTCTAAATTACATCTTATCTAGTGCGTCGGGTAAATCACGGCTTTGCGTAACCCGAACTTTTGCCTACTTTGTATAGCGGAATAAGAATATTCCGACACTCTTAGAGCTAACGAAAAAGGATATCCATTACATATTAGTGCCTCAACGTTGTTTATGCTTGCATTGATATATCGCTAACAGAGTTGATACTTATTAGTTGCTCTGGCGACGCTAATACACTACATTAGTAAATGCTGCCTTTCGTCTATGGAAATTAATGAAATTACATGGTAGTGATTAGTGATTTACATATGTAATTACATATTTTTGTAATTCCATCCCTACTTACTCTGCGGGCAAGGAGCCGATCGATCACCCATATCTGGCGAGGCTGGGCTGTCTTAAACAACCCAGCAGCAGCAGAGTCCAAGGGCAAAACCAAGAACAGATACAATCAATGATACAGAGAGGGGGGCTTTACCTAGATCTGTGAACACAAAAAGAACCGTTACTCTTTTGCGAAATTTTCAGTATGTCATCACGACTGTTTTTCATCCACTGGTTGATTTGCTGCCCTTTTTTTGGTTTCCAAGAGCAAATCGAAAACCAAAACAATTCTGCGATCCTGCGCCGGATGATATGAGAACAGAACAATAGTGCAACAAACCGAGACCAAACATGTTTTGTTATGTGCGTTTTTTTTTGTTTTTTGTTTTCGTTCAGTTGGCGGCTGGCCCGTTCGTTGGGTTAGTGTGTTAGTGGCTGGTGGCTGGTGGCTATGGTGGCATCGAAAAACTCGATGGTATAAAATAATGTAAGCCGAAATGATTGGTCAGATTTGATCATGATCTGACCAATTAAGAAATGATTTCGACTCGCTTGGGTGTGATTGATTCTTTTAGCCGCTTCCGTTTTTGGTTTCTTTTTGCCTTCCCGTCCCGAAACCTTCTTCGGGGTTCTTATCTCTTATCTTGTTGTATTGGCATGTATAATAATTAATGTAGTGATTACTAATTATCTGGTAATTAACATTATATCATCCGTCCCCAAAAATGAAGCATATTCACGGACATCTACATTACACTGTCCATGAATAAAGTTTATTTTTTTACAGTCAAATAGTCTGATTACTAATTATATCACCAGAGAGAGTCTCTTGTTTATCATTCGTATTTACACTGGCTTGTTTCAAAGAAATGACCAAAAAGGTTCAAGACAAATTTCATCCAGACGAATCATCGTAGCCCGTAACTAACTCTCTCCCCCCCCAATAAGAGCTACTTCATATAATACAAGCTGAATAAAATACCATACATTCGATTTTGAAAGTTTAAGTTTTGAAATCGAGTAATTTCATGAGAGAATCAATAGATACTACCAAAACACCTAATTTTTTTCGTTTCGTTTCGTTTCACTCCATTGAAGAGACTTTTCTAATATTATAATTTTTTATTAAAATGAAATATCATGTCTTAGTAGTTGAAATTATTCAATGAGTCAATTCCAAGACACGTCCAAGTAAGACCAGAGACAGATTATTCAGTAGAAGGAAGGAAATCAGATATAAAGCATGAAAAGAAGCCATTTCATTTTTTCATTCTACGATATTGGCAAGAATCTCTAAATTTAAATTTTTTTTTTCCCCCTTATACATGTAATTTTTTTCAATACCATGAATCTTTTTTTTTTTTTGGGAAATTCGGAGGCCTATCTATACCAACCAACACTCATTTCTCTTACACGCTCTCCCGCCCCCTCCTATCTATGAATTTTCAAATGCCTTGTGGCTCGTCGAGTGACAGACATGGAACAATAGTTATTTTGTTTCTTTTCCCCCCCTCCCCTCTTCCTTTTCTTCCTAGAGATTGAATTTCAATATTGAGGATTACAAAAACACATAATGGTGGTTGGAATGATAAGAAGAAAAGAAAAAGAAAAAAAAAAAGGGGTTATGGTGTTGTAAAGAATTGTATTGTTTTTCCCTCATTTAAAAATGCAGAAAAAAAATTGTTTCTCATGATTTAAGGCACAGTTTTTTTCGGAATTTTATTCTTGGACGAGCAATGTTCTAAGAAGAAGTTTTAAAAAAAAAGAATCTATATTTAGGCGAAGTTAAGCGGCTCGTCAAAAATATTTTTGGGGGGGTGTGGAGGGGGGGCTTTAAAAACCACAGGACTTATACTTTCTTGAACTCATTTGGAAGGTACTGGACAAAAAGGGTAGTTTCCCTTGAAAATCGAAAAAAAAAAAAATTGGCTTACATAGGTTTTTTAATTCTTCCTTGTTTACAAAAAAAACAAAAAACAACAAGTACAAAAAATATAAATAGAATTATATTTTTTAAAGTCTTGACTAGGGTCGAAAAACAAAATAGCAACACCAAGTTAGGGAACCAACTCACGTAGTTGCTGGGTAGGAGGCACTGATTTTTTTTTTTAAAAAAAAGGCTTTAAAACTATTTTTTTATTTGAAGCAAATTATGCTTTTCAAGCTTACTTTCCTCATTTTCTCCATTGGTCCCTAAAAAACATGACGTTGGCTAAAAGAATTTTTATTTGCGTTGTTTCTACCTTGAGCATATTTTTGTGTAATAGTCTCAAGAAGACTGTGACTACCCCCCCCAACCCCGTCGTTTCACGCAAGTATATATATATATTTTCAAGTGTCCGTTGACTTTTCTTTTTTCCGTAATTCTAGAATACGGTATCAATAGATAAATTCTTTTTGTATTTTTATATAACTTTTTTTTTTCCTTGGAGATACGGCTTCGTAGAGGTTATTAAAAAAAAGGCCAATATACAACTTTACATCAAATATATATAAATAAGGGAGGGATAACTTGAAATATCATGTCCTTTGAGTTAATCTCCGAAAAAGATTATCCGATTCCACGGAAAGACAAAGGCAAAGCAGTTGTTAGAGAATATAGCAATGAGAGTCAGACTGAAACACCTGGAAGGAATATTGATATTGAAAAGACATATCCAGATGGCAGACGGAATGATTTAACTGATGAGACAAGAAATGAAGAAAATGTTACAAGTCAAACTCACATACTCGAAAAGTCTCCTTCAAATCAATCGGAAGATCTATGGAAAGCTTCTTTGGCAGTGAGAGGTATGGTTTGTGCTACTTGTGCTGCAGCGATCAAGAATAAACTGAAGAATAAGCCTTGGATTAAAAAATATGATGTCAGTCCTATTACAAACAGTGCTACAGTTGAATTCCTGAATGAAATCAACCAGCAAAAAATTGTCGATGCCATTGAAGACGCTGGGTTTGAAGCTAAGATTCTTAGCGTTGATCGCGTTACTACTTCGCCGACTAAAGCCAAATCGCGACAGAGGATTGTTAGGATAGATGTCGAAGGAATTGTTAATGGAAACCAACAAAGTCAAATTCTAAATACTCTTCAAAGTCTGGACGGTATTTTAGACGTTAAGGATTCCGTTCAATACGAGAATTTAAGCTTGACTGTGACATACATTCCTGACCCTCCTAGCTTTACCGTAAGAAAAATTATTGATACCATAGCTGCTGTTGATCCTTCTCTTAAAACATCAATTTATCATCCACCGACCCTGGAAGAGAGTTGTCGGAAATTTCAGGCACGTGAGCAATTTCGATTCCTTATAAGAGCTCTCATCACGCTAGTAATAGCTATCCCAACAATGATTATCGGTATTATATATATGAGTCTTGTCTCAAATAATAACCGAGTTCATATTTTCTTTATGAAGCCACTAAAGGCAGGTATCAGTAGGGCTCAATGGGCACTTTTTATTCTAGCCACTCCAGTTTACTTTTTCTGCGCAGACGTCTTTCATGAAGATACTGTTAATGAAATTATAAAAATGTGGGGATCCAAAAGTGATATCCGAATTCTCCAACGATTCTATCGTTTCGGAAGTATGAGTATGCTTATATCAATAGGAACATCTATCGCCTATATATCATCAATAGCACAGTTGGTTTATGCTGGCATACATCCACCAGCCATGACTGACAATAACTTATTCTATTTCGACTCTGTAGTTTTTTTAACTCTGTTCCTACTGGCTGGTCATCTTATAGAGCTTTATAGTAAAGCCAAAACTGGAGACGCAGTATCGATGCTAGCAAATCTAAGACCAGTTGAGGCTCATCTTTTGGATTCAGAATCAGGTGCGTTGCAATATAATTATAGTTTTGGAAGAAGCCTGCTAAAAAGGAATTAGCTGATAATCACATTAATATCAAGGTGGATCTTCTAGAATGTGGAGATTTGGTCGAAGTTTTCTGTGGAGAATCTCCTCCTTGCGACGGCATTATAGTGTCTGGAGATACTAGTTTTGACGAATCGAGTTTGACTGGCGAGTCAAAAGCTATAAGAAAAAAAGTCGGAGATGAAGTGTTTTCAGGAACCGTTAACAATAATTCGGCCATTACCATAAAAATCACTTCTATTACAGGAGATTCTATGTTAGATAAAATAATCGGTGCTGTTCGAGATGGTAATACAAAAAGAGCCCCAATTCAAAGAATTGCCGATCGATTAACAAAATTTTTTATTCCTTTAATTTGTTTAATTGCAATTGTTACTTGGGGCATTTGGCTTGAAATAGTCATGTCTGACAAACTTCCAACTGAACTATTAAATTCATCACTCGGGAGTCGGGTATCCTGGTCTCTTCAATTTGCTATCGCCGTAGTCGTTATTGCTTGTCCTTGTGGATTAGCCCTAGCAGCACCTACTGCTCTCTTTGTTGGTAATGGTATCGCGGCAAAAAACGGTATCCTAGCAAAGGGTGGTGGAGAAGCATTCGAGAAAGCAGCTAAGCTTAAACACGTCGTATTTGATAAGACTGGAACATTGACAATTGGGGGTGAGCCTCAAGTTACCAATCACAGATACGTTGCTCACACAAGGGACGAGGGAGAACTTTACCTTGCTATGACGAAAGAAATTGAACTTCATAGTAATCATACCATTGCGAAGGCAATTGTATCCTTCTGTAGTTGTTACGAATTAGAGCAGATGAAGATCAGCGATAACATAGAAATTCCTGGAAAAGGGATGAAAGGGATAGTACACAGAAATTTTGCAGCAAGCCAAGAAGTTATTGTGGGGAATGAGGCGCTTCTATCTGAATATGGAGTCAAAATTAGTCAATCTGCACGATTTTTGATCGATACCTGGAAGTCAGAAGGAAAATCTATTGCACTAACAGCTACAAAGCCTTGGATCGCCGATGATATATCGATGCCAAGCCAAAGGGAGAGTCTTTGGAAACTTGCAGCATTTTTTGCTATAACCGACCAGATTCGTCCGGAGGCACCAGGTGTTATTGAAGTTCTGAAAGAAAAGGGTATTGGAGTTTGGATGCTTTCTGGAGATAATAAAATCACTGCTGATAGAGTAGGATCACAAATTGGCATTCCAGCTGAAAATATAATCGCTGATGTTTTACCGGAACAAAAAGCTGAAAGGATAGAAATTCTACGACGGACACTAATTAATCCTGATAATTTTTTATGGCGACAGAACTGCAATTTAATTGCTATGGTTGGCGATGGGATCAACGATTATCCAGCTTTGAATGCAGCAGACGTGAGCATAGCGATTGGCTCTGGTTCAGATATCGCTATAACTTCTGCCGATATGGTACTCGTAAATAGTGATCTTCGTTCGCTTATCACACTCCTTGATCTCTCAAAATTTATAATTTTCCGAATCAAACTTAATTTTGGATGGGCGCTCGTCTACAATCTTGTTGCTCTTCCAGTCGCCGCTGGCGCTCTTTATCCTATAGCTAGGAATGGTACGCACCTACGTCTTGATCCTGTATGGGCTAGTCTTGCGATGGCTACCAGTAGCATCAGTGTGATTTGTAGTAGTCTTCTGATGCGGAGTCGTGTTCCTGGGTTAGGATATCGACCTCCCAAAATCTCGAATAAAAGTATAATAGAAGTATAATAAGGTGAATTGGACAAACATTAAATTTTTTATATTATCTCCTTCGATGACACTGATTAGATATAATTTCTAAATACTTTTAATAGCCATATTGTTTTTTAATAATCTTTACAGACTAATGGCTGTAAATTAAATGAAAATTTCATACTTCTTCTGTTGTAGTATATAGAGGAAATTTAAATATGTAACGCAATAATTAGATAATATTTAAAAGATTTCAAGATCCTTCCTTTGAGATTTTGTACCTTTGCTATTTTTCGTTTCAAGAGCGCGATGAGTAAATCTCTTGTTTCCATTTCTTTAACGTGGTCTTTGGGCACAACTTTAGCAAATGGCGAAGTCATGCTTATTCTTTGAGGATGGTGAAAATCAGAATAGCAACTATAATGTTTTTTGTAGTAATAGATCGCACTATTTAAAAATGGTTAAATATGTAAAGTTGAGGAGGGTGACTTAGAGTGACATGTCAATAAGAAGTCAGTAGTCCAAGCGAGTTTTATCATTCAGCCTATGGAAAGACTGATCAATTAAATTTTTTACTCTCCAATTGTAAGAAATTCTTGTAACTAGCAAGAATTTTTGGAGATCTTATAATTTTGAAGTGATTTGTGTGAAATTTTATGAATTTTACTCGACATTGGCAGTTAATCAAATCAGCTGAGTTTGATTTCGTGAAGTATATTAGCATAAAATTATGCTACCAGATTAGGAGCCTGCTGCTAGAATACTGCTATATTTTCACAATTCTAAAAAGCACCTCTTCCAACACCTTCACCAGCTAAAGTTCTAACATGTTTTTCACTCAAATCACTTCTTAGACCCATAGCTCTTGAGTCTCTACTCAACTTATCCCAATGTTTCAAACTCTTTCTCAATTTCTCCTCTTTAGCATTTAACTCTGCCCTTAGAATTTCTTCTTCTTCTTCTTTTCGTTTGAGTCTTGTTGCTATATCCGGGGCGATCCCAGTTGCTGTTGGATCGATTCTGCCGGACGGTATAATTGATACTGTATTAGCCAGAGTTGTTTGTGAGCGGTTTCCATTATGACTAGACACTAGTTTTATCGAGCGACTGTACATAGAAGAGGATTGTTGATAATTTAAATTAGGCCGGGAAGAAACCCCTGCTCTTGGACCAGTAGGAACTCCACCAGATGGTCCAGTTGGTGCAGAACTAGTTATAGGGGTAGATGGTTGTGAAGGTGAGGGTGTCTTAGATTTGTCAATAGCAGATTTGCTTGCACTTTTTTGTTGTTTTTTGGTAACACGAAAAGATTCCGACGTAGATGACTTATTTTCTGGAACAACTGAGCCCCAAGAAGATGTATCAGATTTACCAACTCGATCATTGATAAATGATCCTCTCCCACCTCTGATGCTTGATCCACCTCGAGGCACATATCCTCTTGGTCCCACGGGAGGGGCTACTGGCCCAGAGTTTTCAACTTTTGGTCGGGAGGTTACAGTGATTACACGACTATTTGAAGAAGATGGTGTAGGTGCAGTAAAATTACGAGATCCACCTGGCCCTGTTGGTGTTCTCAAACTAGCTGGTCCTTTTGGGGGTGATCTTATTGCTGTTGATCGAATTGGTTGACGTTCGCGAACTGGTTGTTTTATCGAGTCCCTCTCACGATGAGAGAAGCCAGGGGAAACTCTTGGTAAAGGAGAACGTTGTTTTGACTGACCTTGAGAAAAATTTGCACGGTCAGAGTAGGTTATAGGTGAAAGGCGACGAGGAGTTCCATTAGATTTTAGAGGGGGTCTATCGGGATCTCTAGCTTGAGGAGTAGGTGATTTACGCCTTCTATTAACGTGAGGACCCTTTTGAATATCTCGGCGATCAGGGCTTCGTGAACGGGGTCGAAAACCCCGGGGTCCAGCAGGTGGTGAAACACGTCGAATAGGTGATCTAATTCGTTGACTTATGCGACTATCAAACGGAGATCTTGAATTTCTTCTAAGATATATCAGATATTAAATTTCCTGAAAGATAGAATCTCTTTAATGTTACCTTTCATCCCGCCTTGGTGGTGATCTGATCCTTCGTTCGTCTTCTCTTCTAGGAGAGGGTCTCCGAGGTGGCGATCGTCTACGCGGTGACCTAGCTCGCCAGTTTTCTTTAAGTGGTGTTCGATCTCTACGTGGAGGCGACCTAGTTCTTCGACGAGACCGTTCTCTATTACGGTTCGGATGCCAGTTATTTGTAGGAGATCTTGGAAGCTCTCTTCTAGGTGATCTATCTCTCTTGGATCGAAAGTTGTCAGATCTAGGTGGTGTTCTTGGCCTTGAGCCATATGGTTTATACGATTCCCCAGCTCCGATTCTCGTAGTTTCTCCTCTTCTAACGTCCGTCAGCTCCAAAATTTAAAATTCCTGGTCTAATATGTTAAGAAATAGTCCTTTTTGGCTTAGATAATTAAATTCGACAAATCACTTGGTCTATTATCTCCATAAGCCTTGTTCTTGGTGTTAAACTCTTCGGAACCTCATTCAATCGTTATAATATTTCAACTTGTCGACAAAAATAATAGCTTGTTGATTTATTTTTAATCTGAAGAGCTTCTTCGGTTGCGATAGTGAGAGCGTAATTAATTATTAAAAATTTTAAAGACAAGTCAATATTAAAATCCTGCTGGTTCTTTGTATTGAAGATTATTTGTAAAAGTATTTTATACGCTGGTTTTTTCATGGATAGAAGTCGCCATTTGAACTTATGTGACATAGAGAGATGTATTTTAAGAGACTGTATGGGTATTCTTATTTAATACAACTCTTATCATGTACTTTGTCCTACAGTGATCAAGAAGTTTGCAGTCACTTTTTAATGGCCTCCTTAGACCAGAAAAATGAACATGTTATTTTGAGAGATGCAATGAATCTAACTCCATGGTACAAGTCTGAGAGTATCTAAATTTTGCGATTCAGAGTGGAAATTTCCAGCGCTAAAGATATGGGCCGGTTTCGATATGCTGATTTAAACGCTATTATGATTTTCAAATATCATTAAAGTCCGTGAGTTGATTCCGGAAAAGCCTTCTTTTCAATCTAATTTATTTAGATAGTCGGCTGTCCAGAATCCAGTGGTCCTAGAGAATAACGGACACGAAAAGAAAGGCCCACTAACCTTCTATCAAAGCGGCCGCGATCCCTTTCGCCATCTCTTTCCCTCTCTCTCTCCCTAAAGCTATCTCTCTCTCTTTCTCGTTCTCTATCCCTATGTCTATCCCTTTCTCTGATATCTCTGTCTCGCTCCATTGTATTGTCAAATTCACCTACACGCTTTTGTGTTATCTAGATTCCTGTAAAATTTATGATGTGATACCAAGAAGTTTGTAATGATGCAAAATCAAGAAAATTTCATTTCATGACGATTATTATGATTTATTTAGTGTAGAAGACACTTCTTTAGTTTCTGTATTCAAAGTTCTCTTCGCCTCAGGCAAAAGAAAACGGGCATAAAAGTGTGTCGGTGCCGTTAGTTTGAGGCAATATTTGGCCCTCATCATTCTATCCCTGCTACAGCTACGACCAAATATCAGCCAATCAGCTTCCAAACTTACTAAAAGAACCAATTAAATCCTAGCATTATCCTAGTTGGCGTTTATTAATCCCCAGTCATCCTCACCCTCTATCCAAGCGTGCCTCGGAGATGCTTACAGATTGATTTGAGGGCAAGCAGAAGTTTATTTTATCAATTTTTCGATAAATGAATTAATGAAAACGAGACTTTGGCTTGATTTTCGGTGAACGAGGAGCATTTCCTAGGCGATGATACTAAAGCTACAGGTGGAATCTGGGAAGACTCTTAATTGGTCCTCAGGAATTCGGATCAATTACGACTCTGATTAGTCAAGAAATTAATTACCATGTTTATTTTGTCTGGGGTATCAACCTTGATGCGAACTGAGAAATGCCTCCCGTTATAAATCACATTGAACCTTTGCAGTCGCGTGTTCTACGCGTCAACTCCATCACGGTCACTTCAACTTACAACAACTATTTACTTCTCAATGAGAGTTTTTCTCCCTTTGATAATAAAATATTAGCTTTAACTAGGAACGTAAAGGAGCTAATTCTCATTATGCATACTTGTAGATGTCTTCTGTTCAGAACTTTTGTAACTTTCAGTAGTCTCGTAGTATCAAGTGTCTCGATTTGAAAAATTGACGATAGATGAACACCTTTTCCCGTCGTGGCGAGAAGCATAAACAGTCACCATCTTACAAATGATCTTCGTTAGTTAATCTAGTTGAAAGCTGGAAACTTGATCCTGATCAGACAGATCTTATTCTTGGTTTAGTTTTTGATGCGAGTGTAGTTCCTTCAGCTTTACCATATCAGCTCTACCACAGAGCAGACGGCAGTATTAACTACAACCTTATTGACGATCCTATCAGCGCCATGCTCATGTGAGCTCAGCTATTGGTCAAAGCCGTTTTTGTGTGAAGAGAAAACCTCAATTTTCTCCGTTAGCGTAATATTACAAGTGTGCTAAATATGCTGACTCCCACGACTGGAAAGAAAAATTTCTAACCCAATATGTGCACCGAATAGAAAGATTTGCAAGTCAAAGTTGCCTGATATTTCGTGGGTCCATAGATACCAGATCTATTACAGTTGATTTTAGACACAAGAAACATGCATCTTATAAAGATATTAATCTCTACAGCCATCCAGCAGCTTGTTGTTGATATGGGCATATTAGAAAACTCCAGCCCGAATCTTTTGTTAAGCTAAAAATCCATGGGATTCTTTAGACAGAACAGATAACACTACTCAGTCACAAGTGAGCTAAATTTTGACTTTTAATTGATCTTTTAACTAATAAATAAGTGCAAGGTCTATTATTGTTGATGAACCGAATGCAATCAGAAATGGCTTCGTAATAATGACTTGTGGTGGTCGGCTTTAATGTAAAAATGCATGTCCCTTTTGTCTGAAATCAACTGTAATAGATCTGGTATCTATGGACCCACGAAATATCAGGCAACTTTGACTTGCAAATCTTTCTATTCGGTGCACATATTGGGTTAGAAATTTTTCTTTCCAGTCGTGGGAGTCAGCATATTTAGCACACTTGTAATATTACGCTAACAGAGAAAATTGAGGTTTTCTCTTCACACAAAAACGGCTTTGACCAAAAGCTGAGCTCACATGAGCATGGCGCTGATAGGATCGTCAATAAGGTTGTAGTTAATACTGCCGTCTGCTCTGTGGTAGAGCTGATATGGTAAAGCTGAAGGAACTACACTCGCATCAAAAACTAAACCAAGAATAAGATCTGCCTGATCAGAATCTAGCTTATATCAAAGCTAATTCTTAATACTCACAATAAACTCCGGATTCTGATGAGTATTGAGATAAGTAGTGGCATTATGTCCTGACGACTTGCGCTCGAGCAAGCGTGCCAGATGCTAGAATATTGTCTTTTTGAGTAAGAGCTTTTCGGGGCTCTGGGACTGGCAGTATAAGAAATGAGATATCTATTACCTTATTCTCAATATGCCAGTAGTAAAGAAATTCGCTTGTCGGCAAAAATTTACCTCAGAGCAAAATATCCCGGAGTCTTTGGACGAAGGTCAAACCTAAAATTGTACCTTGCACATCATTTTAAGACTCCAGTAATACCTTTTCACTCATTTTGTAATTCTTTATCACGATTCACCAACACGTTTAATAGAGCCTCTATCTGAGCCCTGCCACCTAGAATATTTTTGAACTTGTGGATATTCTGGGTCGTTGAGATATTTGTGGAATGTTTTTCTGTTAGACTACTTACAATGAATGGTCCGAGACTTTGCTCCGATGCTGCTTAATCTACTAATAGCTTTCAATTAACTTTCTGTCAGGATTCTTGCAATCGGATAAGATTCTGCATTTTCTCTGTACGCTTCTGTATGTATGAAGTAGCAGCTGTGTCTACATATACTTCGTCTCCGGGGTAACAAAATCAAAGAAAATATTAAACTTTTGTGTGAGGACCAGTAGCAGGGGTGAGAGATGACTGGGGTCTAAATGAACACTAACTAGGATTTGATTGGTTTTTTAAGTTAATTTGGAAGCTGATTGGCTGAAATATGAAACACAAGGGTGTGGCAGCCACATATAATAACTCTCAGCAGCTTCGCCCACAACGGCTAGTCAGTAAATCAGAGAAATGGCCCATTAGATATATTACTCCATCACTTACCACTCGGCTCCAGTGAACTGGTCTTTAGAGAAGGATAAGCAAACCGAAGCGGTAAATGAACAAACAAGTCCAATTGAACTCATCGGAATCGAGAATGAAACTTGCACCGTCAGGCTCCCAAGTGGACCTACTAAATTTAGAAGCACTGTAGTAAAAGAATTTAACAATGAAGACACAACGGGCCAAATTATCAACGAAAATAATGAAAATGAAAATCAACACATACCATCTCCGCAAATTACTCATCAGCCTAGTCAGTCAACCAACTTGAGATCAAGATCACCATACAACCTCCGTAGTGACCGAACACGAAATCCGAACCAACTTGTAGTACAA
>PEDP01000986.1:0-15061 GCA_002918395.1 Erysiphe pulchra | reverse complement strand
CAGAAGGAACGATTAATAATAATAGATATGGGAATATTAGTAGGGTATGAGCAGAAAGTTGAGGATAATTATAGGGTATTGCTGAATTTAAGTGTAAGACCATGAATTTGGGATGTACGAAAAATAAAGGATCCACAGGATTATCTTTATCTGTTTCTATTCTTGAAAAAAAAAAAAAAATACGTTCCTCGAGCGCACAAGCTAGCCATTGTGTATGGGATTAGCCTCCTAGTTGCCTCAAGTTATATAAATCTCTTTTGTAAGATCAATGTTATAGTCGTCCTTTATAAGAATATTTATGTGATGTAGTAACGCTTTCCATTTTCACGTAGAGTTTTGACGTTTTATGGGGTTTTAATAACAATTTTATAGATCTTTAGAAGTTCTATTTATATTTACGAACGTCAGATATCATACTTTTTCCTCAATTTTGCCCTTAGAACATAAGATTGAGTAACAATTAAAGCTTTAAGGAAAAATTCGGCTTTGCACTTTTGTATTTAAATATTTTTCAAATAAATTTTACTACACAATATGATGCAGATAATAATCGCACTTGTGATGCATTCCTTATGGATCCTACGATAAGTTTTAAGATTTGCGATCTCTTTTAAAATGCGATGTATAACTCTCTCAAACACCTACTCACTACCTGTCAAAGCTATGCGTACGGCAAGAGTTAACTCAATACCTTTATTGGCAAATATATTCATAGATTGACGCTCTTTTTCAGAAAAGACCGCTCAATGGAAGATGTAACCGTGTCACCTGGCTAATATAAAAAATTTCTGGAAAATTTTTGGTTTTGTTCATTCTACTAAGAATTCTGCAATAGAAATCAATG
Organism: Erysiphe pulchra; assembly: GCA_002918395.1. Taxonomy (NCBI): domain Eukaryota; kingdom Fungi; phylum Ascomycota; class Leotiomycetes; order Helotiales; family Erysiphaceae; genus Erysiphe; species Erysiphe pulchra. The sequence goes on along the minus strand of PEDP01000986.1, from coordinate 14,217 downwards.
CTTCCGAAAAAGCCCACTGACTTTGTACTACTATGCACAATTGACAAGAGTTTAGAGTATGGGGCTTCTGTGCTTTCATTTTAAAAATGTTAGACGTTGCAACCATGGAAAAATCAAAATTACTGCCATAAATCCTCATTAGTACTAATGGTGTAGTGAAGGGGAGCAACGTCATTTCGAAGATCGTATCATTCTCGACTCTATAACTGTAAACATGACGAAAATATAGCAAAATAAGGCTCCCACTAAAGGCAAAGGTTCATTGTGAATCTCCAATTCGGCGTGACTCTTCTCTGCATGAATCTGGAGCTTTTAAGCCTTTATCAAGTGCTGCAGCACCTTTCTTGAAGAGGAAGATATCGATATTTCGTTTTTTCAACCTTGCTAATTCCAAACAAAAAATCTCATGAGTAAGTCGGCCATCCAGAGCCTGCTAAAATTGTGGTCCAAATTTCAAGAAGTGTCGGTAGCGTCAGGGACTTTTATGAGGCTAAACAGTTCATGAGAGAGCGTGGTATGAAGTTCGATAAGCTAGTTAGGAAGTGCATTGCTAGCGGAGTTAGATAAAGATAAGTTTTTTAGTATTGAAGTCCAAGAGTTTGCTTTGGTCTGCATTGAATTAGTTAACTATTAGGATTCGGAGTTATTGAAGTCGAATTTTTGTAATTATAAATTCGATGATTAATTTACGAAAGATTTTAAGGAGGTCAGGGAGTAAGGCTGAGCTATATCACGTGTTCAAAAACATTTAGCACAGAAGGCATTGAGACGGAGCCAAATCTTTTGCAATCTCTTGTCATCATAAAATTAAATAAAAACCGTTACTCCAATTGAATATAAAAAGGGTGAAAATTTTTCTTGACCGAAACCAGAACTTGTATATTTCGGAAGAAGAATTAAACAACAGAGGGTGAAAAAAGAAGGAGTTATCTATAGCTTTTGATAGCTATGTCCCTCGCTTCAAAACTCACTTTGGCTGGTACTTCTTTATTTGCTCTAAGCACGGTAATTTTTGTGCATTATGCTCAAAAGGCCGAAAAAGCTGTAATGTCTTTCCCTCTCTCTTCTTTTCTTTCTATTTACAACCGAAATACTTGTTCTTGAACCTTAAAATCCAAAATTTTTTCTCAAAAAAATATTAGACGCTTTTTTTTTTCCCTACCTTTTTTCCTTCTCTACACTCTTACTACAAAAACCTCAAATAAAGTTTAATACTTCTGACTAAAAAACGCGAAATAATAAAATCCGAATCCCTTTTATTTTTTGTTATTTCATGATCTCTCCTAATATTATATTTTCCTTTTTTAAAACCTTTTTTTTTCCAAAATATAGGCAATGCATCAAGGCGTTATACGTGATTTAGAATCACAACGATTGAAAAAGGAACGCCAACAGGATTTCGAATTACAAAGTGCGTTAGAAACCGAATATAAGAAGGTCCAGCATGTAGTATCTCAAAATAATGATGATCATGATCAGTCGACGAAATAGATACGGTTCAAAAGCTTACAACAAGGCTATTACTATTACTAATAGGACTTAGATTTGTACTTTTAGATACATTTCTCGGGTTGATTGGAAAAAAAGAGAAACTCACTTTACGTTTTTGGTAGGGTATACTCTCATGGAGCTTTCTAATGATTACTTTTTAACTGAAATTTATTTTACTGTAGTACATTAGAATGGGAGAAGAGTGCTGAAACTCAGTATCAGTATCAGTATCAAAAAAAAAGTTATTATATATGGATTGTATAAGCCTTAACTAAAAAAATCTTTTCTCGTTTTTAACTCATCAAAAGTGTAATCTGGGATACATCAAAGAAGATTTAGATTGACTTTTCATAATCAAAATGTCGTTCAGATATGTAATTCAAATACAAATGATGAACGATTTTAGATCATGAGGAACAGAAAAACCAAATGAAGTAACAAGAAGATACGAGTATATTTAACATATTCAGCCTAAATTTTACATCCTCTTGGTCTTTTGATATTTTTTTTGGTTAGCTCAAAGGTAATCACAGTAATAATGTTAAAAAAATTGGCTTCCCGAAGAGGCCCCCATACATCCAAGTTTTGGCAGGATGAGCGAAATATAAAAGTAAAGTCAGAATAGGAATTAACCCACAAACGTATTAGTCTATCGTTACAGTTGAAACAAGACTTTTCATTAGATCTTTCCCAAAATATGAATCTTTCTATTAGATAGACACTTGGGCTAGACGTACACCTTTTTCAGAAATGCATAAAAATTTCATCAAGTGAGCTGACTAAAAACACAATACATCTTTCATTCCCAAGGCACGTATCGATTCCAAGATATTTCATTCCTTTACGCCGGTACCAATTAAAAATAATAAATAGTAGCTTTAAGAAAGAATAGGATTGTTCATAACATCCATCATATTTTCCTTAGCGAATAGAAATACCTGACCTTTTCGTAAACATTCTGGCGGCAATATTCATAGAAGATAATTCTTGAAAGAGGAGTTTTGCTGCATAAGGTATATGAATTTGAGAGATTTTTGTTTTATTTTTACACGGGCGGCACTCAAAAGACTGGGTTGAAATTTTTCTAAAGTATTGTTAGTTTATGAAGATTAGCCAAAATTTTCTAAGCACATACGCTATTGGTGTCATTAGCCCACAAATGTCACAAATATGAACTCGAAACGCGTCGGAAACCTCAAACAGCCTTTCTTTCAAAAATGCTGCAGCTCCATGAGAAATCATACAATCACGTTCCATTTCTCCAAACCGAAGGCCACCATCTCTAGCACGACCTTCAACCGGTTGTCTTGTTAAAATCTGGACAGGACCACGCGCACGAGCATGAATCTTATCGTCCACCATATGACGTAAACGTTGGTAATATGTCGGGCCAAGAAATACTTGTGCCATAAGCTTACGACCAGTATGTCCATGATACATAATCTCAAAGCCCCTAGATTGGTATCCATGGTCTCGAAGCAATTTTGAGACGGAATCAACAGTAACTTCAGTGAAAGGCGTCGCATCTCCTTCAAGTCCACGAAGTGTCGATACTTTACTAAGCTGACATTCGATCAAATGCGCAATCGTCATACGAGACGGAATAGCGTGTGGGTTTATTATTAAGTCAGGAACAATGCCCTGAGATGTGAAAGGCATATCTTCTTGCCTGTAAGTGATACCAATTGTACCTTTCTGACCGTGTCGGGATGCAAATTTGTCACCTATCTGAGGAATTTTAGTTGTTCGCATGCGCACCTTGACGAAACGAAGGCCTTCTCCATTAGTTGTAATCAGGACTTGGTCAACAATACCATTTTCAGTACTTCTTAATGGAGTAGAAGCATCACGCTTCACATGCGCCTTAGTTCGCTGACCAAGTTCCTCCGCATCAGGAGCTATTGGTGCCGTTTTTCCAATGATTATATCTTCACCAGAAACACGAACTCCTGGGGCCACAATTCCATCATCATCTAATTTATCATACGTACCATGCTTAAGTTTTAGTGTATCAAAACGGAAAGGCTTCTCAAATTGCTCTATCGCATTTATGCCAATGCGTTTTTCTTGATCAGTGTATGCACGATAGAAAAGACTTCGAAATAGGCCACGATCAATGCTACTTTGATTCATAATGACTGAATCTTCTTGATTGTAACCTGAATAGCAAGCAATCGCAACAATCGCGTTTTGGCCGGCAGGAAGCTCCCTAAATTTTAAGAATTCCATGGAGCGAGTGGTGGCGAGAGGTTTTTGTGGATAATATAAGATATTTGCCATGGTATCCATTCGCTGGTCAAAATTTGTTAGAAAGAAACCCATAGCTTGTTTACCCATGGCAGATTGATATGTGTTTCGAGGAGACTATCTTTAATCAGTAGTTAAACAAAAACTATGTATGAAGTCTTACTTGATTATGATCTGGAAAAGGAATGATACTTGCGCAAATACCCAAAATCATGCTTGGATGAATTTCGCAGTGTGTCCAGCGATGTGCTGTGGGATTTACAGGGGCCTTAACTCTTTTGTTCAAATCATCACTAGTGTCGGGTGCAATCTGATAGCCAGCTTGGAGTTGTCGAGAAATGTCTAAATCCTCAGGAGTCATGACAATCATTACAGTCTCTTCCTCTTCAGCATCAACGTATTCCACAACACCAGAATGAATCAAGCCTTGAAAGCCAAAATAACCATGTGCAGTTCTACTCTCTACATCCATGTCTTTTAAATGCTGATCGTCCTCAAGCCTACGAATATGATCTTTATTAAGAACCAAATTACCTTGATTAGGGCTCTCAGGATCATTATCAATAACAAACAGTGGTCTACACACACGACCTGCATCTGTAAATATTTTAAATTCCCTATCTCGAATATCTCTTATCAAGGAAACTTCATGAGAGATCAAGTGAGACCGACGTAAATTTTGAACTGTCTTGACTAAATGAGCTGGATCTCGATGAACACCGACCCAAACACCATTAACAAATACCTTGGTTGCATTAGGTGAGCGGAGAGGTTCATATTCCTCAAGTACTTCCATGTTTCTTTGTATCATAAATTCAATAATAGGATCGCAAGGTGTACCAACCGTCACGTAACACATGAGCGCTAGGTTTTTGACAAGACCGCATGCTTGTCCTTCAGGCGTTTCAGCTGGACAGACAAGCCCCCAGTGTGTGTTATGTAATTGCCGTGGTTTTGCAATTTTTCCATCACGACCGATTGGTGTGTTTGTTCGGCGTAAATGTGAAAGTGTGGAAGCAAAAGTGTATCTGTTAAGTACCTGAGAAACACCAGCAGTTGAGCTTGCAGCTTTCTTCTGATCGCCCCAATTTCCAGTTGCCAAGGAGTACTTGAGACCGTTCGTAAGTGTAGTTGACTTGACACCAAGTGCCAGATTGAATTCGCGATTACTCTCAACGCAACGCTGTAGGTATTTATAGACGTCGTTTTTCAGACGGGCAAATAAATTTCGGAACAATTTTGCGAGGAGAGGCCCAGCTAAGTCCAAGCGCTTTTTTCCAAAATGATCTCGGTCGTCAGTTTCCCGTCGTCCAAGTGCACACTGTAGCATTTTATGCACCATATATCCTAAGAAAAAAGCTTTTCGTGTTTCACTCCCTTCTTTTTGAGATATGTGAGGTAACATTTCCTTCTGTAGAATTTCACGAGCGTTACTCACACGTTTATCCCTTACTAATGTATTATTATTTCCTCGCTTTCCAATAAAATCAAGAGCTACCTCACGATCCTGAATGACAAATGCTTCCTCTATACAAGGTTTTAACATTTCGAGCATCTGCGTATCTGTGCGGTCATAACAAATATGATTAAGGATATCTTCGTCGGATACGACACCAAATGCGCGAAATATAATAGCAATTGGTATGTCTGTCTTCACATACGGTAGGGTTGACTTAATGGTTTGACCAAAGCCACCTCGCTGGCCATCTCCCTTAGCATAAAGTCTAATGGTCAAGGTTGAGATTAAACGAGAGCCCTTTTCTAAAGCACTACGAATTTCTGCAATGTATGGAGTTGGACTGGGAGGTGGCTTTTTGAAGATTTGAACGATATTAGCAGCACTACGTTCTTGCGCAATCAAAACCTTTTCACTCCCATTTATAATGAAATAACCGCCCTGATCATAAGGACATTCATTCCAAGCATATAATTCATCTTCATCCAGATCTTTTAGGATACAGTATTTTGACTTCAACATAATAGGCAATTTACCAATAAATACTCGATCTGGTGCTTTTTCGGTCTTATTTCCTTCGACATCAAATTTATCTTCATCTTCCCACACTAATTTTGTTGGATGTTCTCCTGTCCTTTGCATTTCAATTTGCTGCTCATCATCAAGCTCGTTTAAGGGAACAGGGCGTTCAACCGCGACTGAAACCTTTTTGGTCATCTCAAGGTAAAGAGGACTCGCGTATGTAAGATTTCGAAGCCTCGCCTCTTGAGGAAGCATTACTTGTGTGCTGCCATCTCCTTCAGTCATCGCTGGTCTTGATAGTAGAACAGTACCAAATTTTATTTCATAACGGCGAAGGGCTATAGGGTTGTCATCAGATGAAGGTGGATTATTTTGGTCAAGTGTAAGTTGTGAATTTTCCTCCACGAGCTCCTGCATGGTAGTTGAGACAAACTCATCGAAAGAGTCTAATTGTTGTGAGACTAGGCCCTTGGATTCAAAAAACGAAGAAATAACAACCCAGCAATCCTCCGCCGTGATACCCGCATCCTCATCTTCGTAGTCATCATATTCATATCCCTCCTCATAGTCTGTCATTTCGTTTTGACCTGTATTGGCAGAATTATGAGGAATCTGTATTTTGCCTAGAGTATAGAACTATTGATATGTTGATATGTTGATGCGAATTTGATCTTGCCCTGAACGCCTTGACAAGCAGCCAGAGCTCAGAAAAGCTTTAGGGGCCTTTTTCGAGCAGCATAAGATTGTCAAGAGTGTATTAGGTGCCTTAATTCTTTTATGCGGAGAGGCAATGTTAATAGCGAGCTTGGTAAGGTGCTTACCCTAAGCGCTACATACCTGTATGAAAAATTACACAGACCTTACTAGCGCAAACACGCTAGAGCCCGCTAGCTGTTGTTCTGATACGCGCCGTTTTTAACACGCCAACACCGACAGCATTATCGCGTCTTTTTGTGTCTTTAAAAGACGTGTTCCTAATGCTGATTGGAGAGAGCAGTCAATTGAACAGGGTAGGGGGTAAGAAAATAAGAAAACGGCGTAAGAATTCCTAATTAGCATCGCTCGATTAACCAGGCCCCTGAAAAGTGCAGGGAAGATAGATATTATAAATTATCTTGCAAAATGGCGTCCCACCTCAAAACCTTTTGTCAAGATGAAGATTGTGCTGTTAATAAGTTTATGTCGAAGCAGCAGCTATGGTATGCAAGATAACGAACCCTAAAATTCATTTTGTTTTCTAGTTGTTTGGCTGGTGGAATGTATCCACCACTCGTTTGTCTAATGCTGACGCAAGAAATTTATATGCTGGCTATTATTAATAAGCAAGTAGATTTCGATTTCGATTTCCATGTCACCTATAAAATGGGAGTTGTAGATGATAGTACAGGTAATGGCTCAGAAATGTAAATCCACATAGGTACTGCTTCTGGACAGTAGACTTCCTTCACAAAACGCTATGGATCATGCAAATGTAAATTGCTATAATTTCAGTTGACAAATAGCTCAGCAACCTTCGAACGGTTTTTGGATCATGTTTTTATTCGAATTCCTCATTATTTTTCGCACTGTCTGCTAAGACGAAATGCTTCTTTACTCTGAAAATATAAAAGATCAAATATTACACTAAACTTAAGTCCCTGATCTTTTGCGTACTGAGGACTTCAGGCAGGTCTTAACAAACGCAAATTCAATGTAATCCAAACTAAATGTTTGGGCTCCAAAATCTCGAAATCTGGCTTTAAGGTTGATCGTGGAAAGTATTCAGCCGTTAAAAACTGGACTTATATAACCACTGTGGAAGGAATCTAATTTTAAAAAGCACAACTAAGCTTTAGCTAATGGCCAGAATTAAGAAATTTCATTTATTTCAGACTTCAGACCAGTCTACATTACTTGCAGTAAAGGAAAGATGAATTAAACTCTCAAGGAAATGAATGTCGATAATCTGGCTCAAGGCCAGCATCTTAGAGCCCAATACCGCAGATCTTAAAGTTCCAGTAAATGAGAGTTTCTCAACCGATTATATTATTCAAGATCGCTTCAAATCTTGGTCACAGAGTTTCCAAATAATTTGACATTTAGAATCTTGACATAGAACTTTACCCCACGCGATAAACACATGCTCACGATTACTATTCTTCGTATATGTGGGTAAAAGAAAAGTTCGGACTTATCAGCACACAGGAGGACGAGTATATCTCTCAAGTCAAATTGTATTTCAATTACCAATATTTAGAGTTATTTAACTGAAATTGTAAGAAATATTTGTAGTTTCTAATTTTGATTTTGGGTTCGAATTGACTTGATTTCATTATTGCCCGAGACTCTAATCAAATCTTCTACCAAGTTGATATAGATCCATTGTTCATTTTTATTTAACATTTATTCAATTCCTCATTCCACGAAATCCCTCAGTCTGCCGAAGTGAATCGCCCCGACCAAATCCCCGACTTCAGTATTATTAGCTTATATAAGTATTTAAGAATGATGAGAACTTACAATTGTGGAGCAAACTCTCCAGGAGCACCACCTTCTTTTCCTTCGCCAGCATCCCGCCGACGATAGCCTCCCTCTCGATCACCGCCACCACGTCCACCACGTCCACCAAAAGGTCGGCGCTCTCGCTCACCGTCTCCACCCATCATTCCACGAGGTGGTGCATGAGATCGCTGTTGTTTTATGTGTGTGGCAGGAACAATATCTGCTGGAAGATGTAACCATTCCCTTAGATAATCGAGACCCTCAGGAGTGAGGGTATAATAGTAGTATTGCCATGAAAATTGGGTTTTGACGTAGCCACGCGATGTAAGAGATTGACATGTCTTAACAACATAAAGGTTTTTTGTCTCAATGTCAGGGTGGGAACTATTATAGTCCTTTTTGGCCACTAACACTCCTTCACGGAACAAATATTCGTGGACCTTCTTTCTGTCAGACTTTGGAATAAGCCTGAATTATATTAGTAACGTCTCAAAGTACATAGTGAGTAGCAGCAACATACATTGTGGCGGTCGCAAAGGCTTTACGGAAGAGGACGAAATATAAATTCTGTGGAAATTAAGTTGTGTGATTTGACGAGCGGCCGCTAGCGAAAAACCAAGAATCGAGTCTAATAACATCGGTACGTTGCTACCATCAGAAACCATTTATAACCAAAATCAAAACTATCATGTCTTCAGATATTGCAAATCTTCTTATTACATCATTCCCTGGTCTGGATCTTCCAACTACCCTTTCTCTACCTCTCAGTACAAAAACAACAATAACTCAGTTGCATTCGCATATTAAAGAGCGCCTTCCAATCCATAATAGTCGTCTCATCCTTACCACTACCTCTAATAAACAACTTCCGAGTACTTCCTCAAATGAAATATCGACTCTTCTTTGTCCATCTAGCAATATTATTTGTCTAAGACTTTCAGTCCCACTATGTGGTGGCAAAGGTGGCTTCGGCTCTCAATTACGGGCAGCTGGTGGTCGTATGTCTTCAAAGAGAAAACGTGGTCAAGGAGATGAAAATGCTTCTAGCCGTAATCTTGATGGCCGTAGACTACGAACTGTGAATGAAGCAAAAGCTCTGGCTGAGTATCTAGCCATCAAACCAGAGATTGCGAAGCGAGAGAAAGAAGAGCGACGCAAGAAATGGGAACAGATTATAGAACTTGCAGAGCGCAAAGATATTGAGTTAAAATCAGGCAAAAAACGGAGAGTAGATGGAAAATGGGTTGAAGAAAAAGAAGACGCTGTGGAGAGAACCAGAGACGCTGTTATCAACGCTATGAAAAATAAAGCACAAGTTGTGGACGGTTTAAATTCCTAAATTGAGTATATTTCTGAAGTTTAACTCTAAAAGAGCCTTGACTGATACCAACAAACAGAAATAAAGGAAATTTTGAAAGGGCTGTGATTGTGATACTAGCGCAATTTTACCCATTACTTCATGGAGTGCGAGGCATTAGTTGGAATTTTACTTTGCGTACTCCTTTAGAGAAGAGGCAAATCTACTTGGGTCAGCCAAGAGCAGAGACATGACTAGATGATATATCAAACTGCCAAAAAGCATTGAATAAGTCGATACTTTGTATTTATGTATAACAGATATTTAGAATTCTTATTCTACTTAATAAAATTATCTAAATTTGTCATGATTGTAGAGTTTTTTTTAATTTAAGTTAACAGGTAGTAGCCTAAACGCTATGACTCCTTCCATATTGAAGCTTGCAACTTATCACTGCAATAGATTTTCAAGAGTTATCAAATAATTAAATTGAGCCATTTCCATATCTTCAACTCCTCAAAGTGCCGTCTGAACGTCGTGCCAGGCAGAGGAATTTTTAGTGCAAAGCTTTCCTCTGGTTAAATTTTGGATCTGTTGCATCCCAGATGCAATGAGAAATGAGTTCAGCCAATAATCGATAAAAAATTACATACTAACCGTTTTTCAATGTTAGCTTCCTGTTAGTCTACATAGATTTTACCCTTTTAAAACAGAAATTCAGTGCTTCAAGAAGGATTCTATCAATCGTAGTGCTCATTTCTACTGTCATTTCATCGCAGACTTCTACTGTCATAGACAATTAAATATCTCGGGCATTAGCATCATATTGAGTGAAGTATTTTTTGTTGTAAGACTACCCATCACCCTGTATTTAAAGCTATATGTGTGTACTTCGATGTAATGAGACTCTGTGTTTATGAGCAATCTTAGATCTTTGTTCCAAAGAAAAGCTTAGACAGGCCATTCGATGTTAAGGTTGGAATCAAACTAAGATACCCTTCAATTTTGAAAATGTTTGCTCTATTACTTCTATAAAGATGTATTATATGCCATCGTCTGAGATAACTACAATCTTTACAATGTTTAATATCTAAACAAATGATTACAGTTGCTAAGCTGTTGAGACGAGGGATAATTATATATTGATACTATGATTTTGACTTCCTGGTGTCTAGTAGAATAACTGTATATTTATGCCTTTCACCTTTTGTGAGATAATAGTAGAGCGCTAACTTCATAATAGCCTCGAAAAGTATGACGTAGTTTTATCAATCTATATTTTACAATGTCTTATATATAGTAGATGAGCTATGGCTGAAGTGATGACACAAATAACTATTTTAATTCCACGTCAGTTGATTGTGTTGTTCATTAATCTTCAGCTGTACCAACATGATAAATTCTAACAGGCGGAAGATTTTGAAATAAAAATCATGGAACTCAAGATTCCAAAAATGATTTAAATCATAAAGAATTAGATTAATTTTTGATTGTTATCTTGAGATCAAATGATTTTTCATTCCTTCTTCATGAAAGCCACCGCAAAAAGTTGAGGGTAATGATTATGCCCTCTATCCTTAACATATTCCGCGCCTTTTAGAGACTTGTTTAATTGCGTTTAATTATTATATTATTTTACCGATCCAAACAAACGGGAAAGTTTCCATTTTCTGTGGGCATAATGTGAGTGTTGCAAGGTCAAGAAAGAGCAGTCCATTAAGTAGGCTCACCACGTTGATCATCCCATCTTTGAATCCATGCACCAGGACATAATGATCGGTATGCATGATAGAACTAAATAGAAGTCAATTAATAGTCAAAAGAGCCAGATTGCTTCTGATCGAGAAAATGAATAAATACTTGTCGACATGGCGCAAATTCTTCTCCCCTAGCTAGTATACACTTGTGATAGTCAACATAATTTTGCCAGCAATGTTTGGTCTGGTTTTGATTCGGGAAACGAGCATCGTATCCTTAAGAGAAAGTTAATGCTTTGATTTTAGGTTCTCAATGGTCGAGAAGATACCAGCTTTCAATCAATGTCGGTTAGCATCTTTCTTCTAAATAAATTTTAAATACCTCACCTGTGACAAATTTAAATGGCTTAGTTACGCGTTCTCCTTCAGGTACGTCAATTTCAGTCATCTTTACAATTATTTTCTGTTGTTACTAAAGCGCATAAATGTAGTATATGTACTTGCTAACAGGGCGGCTCGCTTAGACTATTAATTAGCGCGGATCCTCAATTTAGTCTAGAGTTGCAATCCAATGTTACGATTAATTCTCAAGAAAAGTTATCCTTGGGAAAGATGCAGCAAACCTCATCATTTAAGATGTTTATACCTACAAAACGGATGATGATTGTTCCAGTATGTTTGTAATGCCTATTTAACTAATTAGGAAGTTGAACACTGTATATCTGACTGACGATTGGTTTTCGTAGAAAGAGGATCAATCTGGTACGTTAACTTAGTTCCATTATTAAGAACTGAATTGTCTTTCAATTCTATAACACCCATGAAAAAGATTGTATTATGTTCTGATCTTAGAAAAAGCACATTTTATTTCTCACCGACTGCGCAAATTAAGAAAAATTCCACCAGAATTAATTCCTCTTGGTAGGCGAAAATAAGAATAGAAGATGTAAATACTAATAAATTCAATATAGGAATCGTTGTTGGGATTGCTGTCGGTTTTGCTGGATATTCCCTTGCGAAAAAATTTTGGGTAGATAAGACTATGCGCCTTAGTCGCCAAAACCGAAGGGAGTGAAAGATTTATTTAGTGGATACGATGATCTAGAACCTGTATAATACAAAAAGTAGTGAAGCTGAATTAGATATGTCACATTCTGAGTGCTTCGCAAGGAGCTAACTTGATTTAGTGAATTGGGACTGATTTCTTATCATTCATATCGACTGTATGAATGATTTAAGAATACAGCTATGCAAGTTTGGGCCCAGCCACATCTAGGCCTTCAAGACCCTGCATAGGATCCTCTACTTTATCTTCTAATTCTGGCCTCATTCTCCCAGTCGCAATCTTATCAGCCTCACTAACAGCGTTCTCTGCAAGCCAGCCCTCCTACGTAGCAGTAACTTCATTAATATTGCCTGACAGGAGGAATCATTACCTAACTTACTTGCTCCCACAAAGCTATCTTGCTTCCCAAACCCTCGTTTACATTCTTTGTAGGTTTCGCTGCATTTACTTTTATGACTTTTCCGAACAGTTCTGCTTGGTCCATGTTATTTATTGCGTCAAAAGTGTCTTCTGGATCTTCGAATTCGATATATCCAAAGCCACGATGGGGCTCGGACACATTAGGTACTTCTGGTTTACTAGTTCATCTCAATAATTAATTCTTCAATTCCACAATAAAAGGAAGACCTGCGGTAAAGAGACATCTGCTATTTCTCCAAAGGGTATGAAGGCTGCGTGTAGATCAGAAATTGTAACTGCTTTTGATAAGCCACCAACGTAAATTGTAGCCTTCCAACGTGCTTGGTCTGTCATTTTGGAGACTAAATTCAACACAAACGGATTTTGAATAATTATGATGTTGACAAAATGTATATAGAGGCACTCTATCCGTTTATTATTTGGTGGGGCTAAATAGATAATAAATTTAGTGCATGCCCTACAATCTACCTGTCTTAGCCGAACCAACCTTTCTAGGCATGTCAAGGCCTAAATTAGTTGATATTTATATTTTTTTTCACCGTAAGTTATGTTCTAAAAAAGTAAGCTAAGCGCTAATAGCCTCAAAATCCAATGATCCCATACTACCTAATCATTTTTAGCTTGCTAGTGTACATCAACAACATCCTCTATATAATTAATCGCACAAAATTATATTTTTATCTTCTTTTAAATTGATCAATTAAATTGCATGGTGAATAGTTTTATTGCCGAATACCTTCTTAACACTTTGTAATTTGCACTTTACTTGCTGCCTCTGATTTTGCTCTCTGTAACACCACTTCAATACGTAATCTCTTAAATTCTGCCAGTTCACGTGTTTCCAAATTCCTTTTCTATTCTATCAACTTCTTACTGCTTGCTATACGAGCAAGACAGGCGGCCTTCAAACATTCTACCTCAAAAATAGCCTGTCTAGTTTGCTCGATCTTCCGTTGGAATATAGAGCGTTCCGTGTTTAGCGTACTAGTTGTCATAAATACTTAGCGTACGATGCCTCTTCTTTCGGTAAGCCTCCTTTTTCGTATAATTCACTCAGACGTTTATTATCATGATTGGTAATGTCGTATTTGCTAGACGGAATGATGATGACACCACTCATGATGTTTCATCATTCAGGCAGCTGCTCATGTGTCGGTTCTCCAAATTTAATGTCTCGGTTAAAGAAAGGTCCGATATCACGAGATTTAATCGAGTCTAGTCATCGTTTCATCTTGAGCCTTGTCCGCGATGAAACTGATCAAATACAACACTTGGTTGGAAGTGATCTAAATCCATTATTTCGAGGAGGCTTGATTTTCTTTCCTATAGCAGTGTATCAAATTTAATTATTAAAATATAACTTGGCAGAGTGCTTAATTTGTAGACAAAATAAGTCTGTTATTCGATAATTAGTTTCTTCTACAGTAATCCTAATACTTTTAGGGAAATGTTATTTGCCCACCACAAGAAAATTAAATGCCCTCCCCCCCACTTTGCACAATTCTGGGACATCTAGATCTTTAATTGGGTTTTAAAATTT
>PEDP01000985.1:0-15076 GCA_002918395.1 Erysiphe pulchra | reverse complement strand
GTATCATCGTCACCGTGAGATGTCATTTTATCTGATATGAAAGGTTTTATTTCTTTTATTGAAATTTAATTGATGATGTGATTGAATCTCTGGGACTGTAAAACCAGAGGAATCCGGCACCTACGGCGTCGAATGTTGAGCAAATTACACCTACGGCGTAATTGATTCTACCTCTACGAAGAAGAATTTTTCACAATCTTAACTACGGTCTCTTAAACGGTAGTTTTTGGTTTTGAATCTATTTGACCTAATTGATCAATGTCGGTCCAATTTACCGGTATGTTAAGGAAATATATGTATTGTTATTCTTATTTTCTAAGCTTCTCTCTATCGAGTTATTTACATAGGAATCGCGTACAGTGAGTAATTACATAAGCAAATAAAAGGAACGCCAAAACACGTGATCTACAATTAACGAACGGTCAAATGACCTAGTAGTACCAACATTAATAGTTTCACTTACCTTCCATTCCATCAAATTCCTTTTACGCTCACTTAGGATAATAATGTTTCACGTCTCTCAATGAAATCGTTATCTAAATTTAGTTCCGACTAATCGGACCGTTCGCTCGCTAAAATCCACTCCTTTCCTCCGTTAAGGCAGACCGGTTCTTAGACTTCTTTCACTCAAAACCAAAAAATATAATTGAAATTTGGTCCAATACTTACTTGTCTCGCCACTATTGGAGGGTTTTTTTTTTTGGATGAAGACTCTCCTATGCCACATAAAGAGGCAGGCTACTTTACACCTACACCTACTAGGACCGGACCTCAATGCCCGTACATTTGTTAATCTCCCTGCAACAGATTTATAATATGTTCACCAAATTTTATCTTCAGCCAGGTAGGTACTAAATAAACCATGGAATATGCACCCCCCCCCCCATCCAAAAAAAAGGATAGATCAAGGATCATGAAGTGTATTATAATACAACTTCTTTATACACTCGGTTAATCACGGGGAGGGACCTAGGACCTTAGAGAGTAGTTTTGGTTATCAAGATCATTTGCTTTGTCTTAATCACTACATTCCTCACTGAAATGGACTATTTTATTGTAGCTTAGCTAGCACGTTTCTATAGAAAAAAATAAAAAAAACCCTTTTTTGAGCATTACATACGAGCAATGAGATGTGTCTGTATCTTTTTAGCTGATACCAATTCATGGCTATAAATTGGGTTGTTTATGTTACGCTAATCATGGAACTGCACGACGGAGTGTCAATCTCTGTTCCTCCCCATTGGTGTCAGATTGATGGTCCTCTGACGACGCCAAATAGAGGAGCAATTTCTATTAGATGTGGAGATTCAATTGTTGTGATTAGTAACCAATATAAGCCAGGGCAAAGTAGGCTGGCTCACATGGAAGTTTTTATCGATTCTCAACTGAAAAGGTAAGTCAAGTTTGGCTGCCAGAGGAGGTCTCATAGCTGTGACGTGCCATGGACCTGCGTAAATGTGGTCTTACTTAGCCAGTCTAGCTAAAGCTAAATTTTTAAAAAATAAGTAAACCATGTCTCCGACTTGATATCTGGGTACTGGAAAGCTCTTTTCATTTGCATATGACTACTAGTAGGCTTTTGTAAGTATCATTTGATCTGGGCACTGTCTACCTAAAGTTTTCATTTAACTAACAAATTAAGGGGTATCACAGGACTCGGCGTTTCCTGATTTTAGAATAAAGTTCATCCACAGATGAGGTCCAAAAGAGGCCCAAAAAAAACATCTGTGGATGCATTTATATGGTCGTTACATCAAAGATCAGCGAGTAGCAAGTATTAAAGCCAATCTCTCTAGTGATAATTGATATAATGGCGTAGATAGAGTTCGAACGTCTTAACAGCCTTTCCGTTAGTCGTTCCCGTTTCAGGATGATGTAATGTTGAGAGTTTGTTTCTTATTCCAAGTCATTAAAAAATTTCTTTCCAATTTTTATCGATGAAGATCCAGCCTTGTTCTAAAACAAAAGTGTCTGGAAAGCCACCAAAGAGAGCTATGTAAGTGAGAAAAACTTCCGCTGTGAGTAGAATCCATGCTCGCTTAGTAGGTCGGTCTACTACCTGAAGAATATAGCGGTCCGAAAAGTCACAAATTTTGCATGTCGACAATAGTCCAATGAAGTTGACTGTAAGATGATGGAATGAGATTTGCGAGGCTGGGAGTGGTTTGATGAACCTATGGGTTTTTTCGCTTGAAGGATTATTCCTCTAGCAATTTTTACAATATCGAGCATGTTTGGTTACATCTTTATGGCATGCAGGCCATCAATATTGACTGGTTATCATGTAGTTAAGTGCAGCTACTTGTCGGTATCCATACGAAGGTGGTTCATGAAGTTGTTTTATGATTAATTCGCTAAGTACTTCAAAGAAATATTCGATTCCATGTAATGTGAAAGAATATGTGGTAAGTTTGCAATTTGAGAGTCTAAGTTGTGTTCGCGTTTTTTTTGGATTTTCTAAAGCTGATCGAATTTCTTGATAGCAAATTAACTTCCTCACAGTGTTTATCCCAGTTATATAATGATATCTTCGGAGATAACTACGGCGAAGTACCTTGTGTGGCTTTATTATTGTTTGGAGATGGTGTTGATTTCTCGGACCTGTGCCTTCTTTTTGTCGATCAGAAATTATTCTAGTCAATGCATCTGGCTTCCTATTTTGTTTTCCTGGTCCAAATAAAATTTTAAAATTATAGTTTGCGAGCAACTCGTTCTATCGTACATGCCTTCTATTAAGTTTTTTGTTGGTTTTAAAATAATCGAGATTCTTACGATCTGTTAGGATGAGTTTCAGTGCTTCTACGGACCCGAGCTCACCTGTCCAGTTTTCGAAAGCATGAACAATAGCCAATAACTCTTGGTAAAATATTTCGTAGTTGCATTCAGCTGGAATCATTTTTTTGACATGAAGGCAACTGGTCGGAGGATTCCTGATACATCAGATCGAGAAAATACAGCAACTGTTATAAAATCGAAAGAATCTATCTTTAGTTTTATCTAGAATTTTGGGTCAAAATTAGCAAGCATTGTTCAATCTTTAAATGCCTACTTGATCCTAAAGAAGGGCAACTCGCAACCGTTACTCGTTAATCCAGGCAAATGGGAAATTTTTTTAAAATTAATTAGAGGAGTTGTCAGTCGTGAGAACTCTGAAATAAATCTATGGTGAATGCTCGCAAACCCCTAAAACCCTTTCACATTTCAAACACAGCGGAGAATAGGCCACTCTTGGACACACATAACCTTGTTGAGGTCCATACATTTGCCTTTAACTGAAAAATTGGGCCAAGCAAGGTAAGTAACTTATATGGTCTCGAAGCTACGCTCTGCAATGTCAAGCTGAAGTTCTTGCTCATGGAGGCGAAGTAGAATAACTTTGACATGATTTCTGTGATTAGCTAGGTTATTTGAGTATTCGAGTAAAATAGAATATCGTCAATTTAAGCTGTAAAATTTTAATCTAAGAGGCTTGCTAATGTATGATTTATGTAGACTTGAAACTAAGTGAGTCCATTGCATAAGCCAAAAGGTAGCACAACTGGTGCAAATAGTCCATATTTACTGGCAAACGCAGCTTTCCACTAATCTCCTTCCTTGATACGATGCTTATTAAAGGTAAATAATATCTAATTTTATGTAATACTTATCCTGGGAAAGCTGGTGAAGGGTTTCTGTTATTAATGGTGATGAATGCCTGGTTTTGTCTGTAAGAATTAAACTTTTTAAGTTTCTTGGGAGCATTTATTTCCTTCAATTCCAGCTACATTGATTGGATTTTGAATATATATGTGAGGATAGATGAAGTTTATCAAAAAAAATATTTTGGGATGAACGGGAAATCTAATGCGCCAGTATTGATGATAGCAATAAGATTATTATTTTTAACTTTATATACAAATCACGCATATTATGCATCTTCTCAAAGCCCGCATATCCTACTGATTAAGGCTCCATCCAGCATGTGACTTACTGCCGGATTTGATCTTTTAACTTTTCTCGTTGGCTATTTTTTATGAACTTCATTTTTTTCGACTGAGATAATAATACAGGTTCCTAGTGGGTAGTATTTTACAATATGTCCCAGCCTTTTACGCCATACATGTTGACCTTACGTGCGGTGTGCATATTTTGCTTGTTGTACGTGAGACATCTATCTGGGTCTTTTTAACGTAGTACGACGTCTAGATCCATTGCTGAGCCTCCTTGTGAGACTGGAAGATTAAAGCTTTGAGTTAGGACTTGAGATTGTGGTTGAGCATGTATAGATGGTGGGGAGGATTCTGAGTTTAGGGTATAATTAATTAAGCGAAGTTGGTGTCGAGATGGACCTGCTCCTGATGTCGCCGATATATCTAAAATGCCTGTACATTTCAATTTAAAGTATGCTACAAAGGCATGATACTCGGATGGAACATCTGAAGCTAAGAGGATTAAGTTACGAAGTCTTGATGACAATCGTCCATCTAGCATTGATTTCCAGTGTAATTTGTCTACGGAAGGATAAATTGAATCGACCATGTTATTGAATTTTCATTTGATTCACTTAAACTGTCCGCGGAAGTATAGGCATAGTGCGTGTTCAACTTACTTGACAAATGTGCTGGATATTGTTCTCAGTTTCGGCCTGTTCTCTCAAATAGCATCGCTACGTTGAGACCGTATCGAGAGCGCTGTACTTCGAGATATTGATTTGCGTCGGGTTAGCACAGTATTGCCGCTAATATGCGTAGTCGTATACGTTTCAGAATCTGTATGCTTGAACGAATGTGACAGCTCAGTTAACATTCTGTCACCGAATGTGCCCGAGGCGCCCATGCTTTCTGCAAAGCTATCTGTTTTTTGCGCTTGCTGAGCCTCGCTATGTTGGAGTCGAGCTTCTTTAAATGCACAGAGGATATAACGATTCCTTAAATTTTCAATATTTTTGTACTGTAAATATTCCCAAGTGTGGAGAAAAAATTCTGATATTGTCGCATTTTATCTGCATTTCCGTTGAACAATGTATTATAGTGAATTCATATTCAAAGTTCTGTTTTTCCTTAAATGGTAATTCTTCATAGAAAGATAGACAATGACATAGGAGATTGCCTACGCGTCTTAATCTACCGCTTCGTTCCTTCACAATTATCTTAATAAACTTTTTCCTGGTCATAGAGTAGTTTTGCTGTTGTAGCTAGAGGTAAAGATGGTGTGTGATTTTCGGAGAGCAAGTTAGTCATGTAAATAATAAACAGGCCTTCTTGAACTAGACAAAGACTTTTTTTTTTATATGAGCATCAGTAAGAGAATAGAGATTCTCTAAACTTTGAGGTCCTTTCAGAGAAGATTTTGTTGACGGTGAATTTCTATTTACATAAAATTTCGACGTGAGGATTATGGTTCTTTTCAGGTACTCTTGGATACCTTCACTGGCCCATTCGTAATGTGTCTTGTTTTTAACAACATTGCTCTGCTGTCTTTTTTCTATGCCTTTGAAACTAGATTATCCACCATGTTGCAAAAACAGATTTCCATAAACATGTCAAATTTTAGTATCTGGAATGAGGCAAATTTCAATGCTCATTCTCTCGAAGTCTCCTAAAAAACTTTTTCGTAAGTTCAGGGTCTTCATAATCACTATTCTCGTATTATTAATAGAAATGCAAGATAAATCTATCGATAGCCATTTCTGTAAGTTCCCTAAACTTAATATCATATTTTTTTTGTCACAAGACAATGAGATTTGAAGAGTGGTCGGGGAAGGGGGAATGTGACTTTCTATGTAAGGGTGTTGAAAATTGTTTTTCTCATAACAATACTTCCGCACACAGAGTTTCAATTCGTTATTGACGGGGCATAAAACTTAAACATTCCATAAAGTTAGTGGTGATCATAAAATAACGGAGTTGTTCCGGAGCGCCATCATTTTCAATAAGGAGTGCTTGCTCTAGTCCAGGGTCTAGTTCTGTTTTTAGTTTTCGAAGGCCCACCCATGTTGGCTTATAGCACTAGCGTAATACGCCACAACATAACCTACCAGATTATTTATGCAGTTTTATTCAGACGGAAGGTAGACGCACAGGCTTTATAGGTATAATTTGTTTCTATAGCAGCGTTTGAGTAAACACAGCAATAAACAATATGAACAACTTATCAGTTATTCAACTTACGTTATCGAATATTCACGTCTTTGATTTCAAGTGCACATTAACGGACGTAACACTTTTATGCAAAGCTCAATTCAATACATTACTGGAATTGTGAGAATGCATAACGACTCGGCAAATTATGATGTGGTGCATGGCACTATTATTATCAGCTGGCATAGATAGCGTATTAGCATAAAGCATACTAACACTAAAAATAGAACTATATCCCAGACCAGAGCACTCCTTAATGAAAATGATAGTGCTTCGGAATAACTCCCATAAAATAATATCAATATTCGTCTCCGTGGTTTTCAAAGATTCTTAGAAACATCTTGGTGTAAATTTTAGGCAAGTTTAGTTTATTTTTAATCGAAGTAAATAGGAGAATTCAAATTAAATTCAAATTACCTCTATTTTTCCCACAAAAGGTTCAAATAATGACTGCTCAGAGCTCATAATCCTACGTTCCAATTACAACCAATAAGGCTCCTGAATTGATAAGACTGGCTTTTTAAGAAGTAATTGGTAGTTTGACAGACAAAGGCTTGGAATTTCTTACAAATAGATTCAGGCCCTATCTACTAAACCTCATGAAAATCTTTTTGTTAAATAGAGACCTTAAATGCACATAAAATGATAACTTATCTCCTCTCAAGGCAATGTTCTAGCGGCCTCTTCTGAAAAACTTGGCTGCTCTGTGGTCGTAAGTCCAACCATTGATCACTATTGGAATTGTAAGAATGATTGAATACTTATATCTTGTAGGCATTGTATTGAGTTTCAATTTTTTCCTATTTATCTATCCTTTTTTTGCGAGGGAATTATTCTCCTACGTGTGTGGAGTATCTATACCTGCTATTCTTAAGAAAACCTAATACTAATTGCGTATCCTAACAGCCGTAGAACAACTTTTGTTTCCATTTTGAAAGAGCTAGGAAATCAGCCTATTCGGATAACTGAGTAAATTGAGGAGAATTTGGAGAAATATGATTCATTCGACCATTGCTTTCAACCAGACTACCAGTTCACTAAGGCATCTTCTATTCGTTGAAGACTTGGAATCTATCAAATTGACACCAAAGCTCATTTCTTACAGTCTACTGAAGAAGAGATACCTAAAGGCTAAAAATAATCTACCAATCTGACGTGCAGGCTTGTCTACCTTACATATTCCAGATAGGCACCATAATGCTACAAACAGTTCCATAATTCCCGTAGATATTTCCTTGGAGTTCTGCAGAGATACCACATAGTAGAGCTGATATTCGTATATACAGTTTCAAGCTCAGACAGAAGCTTTATGCAGTATCTTAAGGCTACTAAACACAAGGGTTTTTATTCGATTAAGGAGAAGCAACTAACTGTTACTTTATAACACACCAATCATGGTGAGAAGACATGAGTTGGAGAGAAAATCTTTTGCGGATACTGGAAGTTAGCATCGGTCGGAACGCAAATTTTAGCTCTTAGACTTGCAGACGAGAAAAGAAATTATATCCAATTCATTCGACAACTATAGGCTCTAGCCTATAGTTTTCGAATTAGTTGGTTGTATATATATATATAAGGCCTCTCTGCGCAGCGCTCGACAACATATCCGGGCTAAGTGACAATTCAACTCCCTCCGAATGACATGCTAGCCCTATCACACATTTTTACTTTCAAAAAATGCATGAGCTACACATATTCCTAACTACCGTTAATATCTTATCAGATTATGTGCAAGTCGCTGTTTCTGGCAACCGTAACCGATGACTTGGGGTGTAAAATAATTAAAACGTTCCAGTAAACATCATTAGCCCTGGCGATTGCTTCAAGTCGCTAGTGTCAGAGTCACTAGATTCTAGACCTTGTAGCTGCCGAATTTAATTATAGACATCCAATCTGGGGCTCATCCGCTAATATCACTTCTCATGATGCAACAGCCTTGATCGAGTGAGTGACGAAAAATAACCTCTGTCCCCTAAACTCCACATTTGTGTACATACATATATCAAAAGTGGAACTCCAGATGTTAATCTCTACACTCTAGCTATGGCAAATTGTAGAATTTCACTGGATCTACAAACTGCCTCAAACCGTCGATAAGAATCTTAGCTCCCAAGTAAGCCCTTCCCCGGTATTTTTTCTCTACTGTACATGTAACCAGGTCTGCATCTACCAGGAAATTGGTATGGCAGTTGACATCAAAATTAAACAGTAGAAATAGCCCAAGTTCTGTAAGAATGTGGACAGAAGCTATAAACTAGTCGCAACTAGACACTGTAGTGAGGTTAGAAAAATATTGGTCAATCAGTGAACGCGTATGTTTTACCATCTGTACTTGTAGATAGTAAGCTTCAATCTCACATCAATCTGAAAATCGAGACAAAAAGTTTTGTCAGTTTTACATTCCCTCGCCAATCACGTTATTTTGGTGTCCTTTTGAGCGTTTTCACTTGATGAACTATCTGTCCTTGTCAAAACTTTTGTGAAGTTTACCGGCGCGATTCCTATTTGTTTGTGTTTAGAAAGTATTGCAATGAATCTCTCTCTCTCTCTCTTTTTTTTTTTAATACTTCAGACATTGAAGATATATGACCAACCAAAACTTGGTGTCTGGAAGAATGGAGATACAAACCTCCTTTCCATCCCCCCAATATCCACTCGTCAAAATATACTTACACTCACTGGCAAAAAATCTTTTTTTCAAAGCCTCTATCAAAAGGAAACCAGAGTATTAAATCACTTCCTTAGCTAGCTCAAACAACAACAGTAAAGAACGTGACACTTAAGAGCCATACTTTTCACTGTATCTAAATGGAAATTTATTTTACTTTTTCTGATTAGGAAAATAAGAGATTTAACTTTTTTCTTTTTTCGTTATACAAGAAGCCATGAATGATTTTTTGACTGCTTTAGACACAATTAAATGCCTTCATAAATACATGAATTCCCTATTTTGCCTTCCCCTTCACCCTCTCTCTCTCTCTCTTATTCTTCTGTCATTAAAAAAAAAAATTGTAGAAGCAAATAAAGTCAACCTCACTCCGCAAACTACATTCACCACCTGGCATCAGCTATTTCTGTCCCTAATTTTTTTTTCTTTTCATGAGTCATTGATATATTTCTTCTTTCGCTTTCCTTCGTTTTTTTTTTTAAAAAAGAAAAAAAAGTAAAATAAAATAAAATTTTCAAAAAAAAATTTTAAATCAAAAATTCAAGCACCAAGCTCCATCCATTCCGGAAAGACAATAATACAATACTTGCAAAATATTAATTTGAGAGATTAATTCTGCAATAGGTTGGGGGAAAAAAAATAAAATGTAAAAATGTAAAATACATATCTTCCCTTCGTCCAGAAATAATTGATAATAGCCATTATAAACCCTATACAGCAAAATAGCAAGAATAGACTGAGGGGTTTGCGAAATCTAATTATACAGTAAAACTCCGAATTCGAGATTATATTTTTTTAAAAAATAAGAATTAAAAAATGGTATCAGAACCGTATTAGGTTACAATACTAAGGAATATGGTATAATTAAATTTTTGCTTTCAAAAAGTCTCATCTTCATTATCTCGGGTGAATATCTTGAGTCCAACTTCATGTTCATTTGACTTGGGTTGATGGTTTCCATTTTGTTCGACTGACTTTGACGAATCTAAATCTGTCAAAGGCAAATAAGTTGCTATGGGCGTAGGGCAGAGACTTTCATCATTACTTGGACTAAAATTATTGTCTGAAGGAATTAAATTTGTAGGCGTGTTAATCTGGCTTCCACCTCGCTGTCCTTGATAATGAATAACCTGAGGAGGAGCCTGGCCTGCATATGTAGCAAGCAGATAATGAGGATACGGATTTAAATCCTTAGATGATGTTGAAAATGTTGATACGATTGGGGCATGATAATCGTAGTTATTAGAAATTTTTCCCGACATTCGTCCATATTCTGATGAAGATTGGGTTCCCGAATCTTCAAATGGATTCAGTAGGTCATTAACATGTCCCGTAGTACTACCTAGATCACCATGAATATCTCGCAAGAGTCTTACATAGGCTTCAGGAACTAAGCCACTTTCTCGTGACTTTGGATCTTCGGCAACAAGCCAACCCTCACCATAGCGATATGATACCCAAATTACCTGTCCTTCAATTAGGGGAAGTTCATTCTCGTTTTCACTTTTAAAGTCGAATAGTGCAACTGCCTTCCCATGCATTTCCTCATCCGAGGAAGTAATTGTGAATTGATAGTCGCGAGAGTACCTTGATTCTTCTCGTGGCGTTGAAACTGGAGAAGATGCTGTACTGGAAGTTTCTGGCCCACTGAAGTCACGAATTACGTCTGCATAAGACCTTTTGGGTAATGTACCAGCAAAATGAGAATCTCTCCGATTTGATAAATCATATCGGTCGAAATGACGTGCTTTTTCAGTTGAGTATGCGATTATTTCACTCCTAGGACCACCTTTATCTTCATCTTGGCTAACATAGAATCTTTTACAATCATTTTCAGATGAACTTAGAAAGTACCTTCCATTATGTTCATAGCTTGTCGGCTCTATTAAACAATTCATTTTCTCTTCTGATTCCTTAATTGGTCGTCTTTTCTCTCCACAAGATGACCCTGATGACTTGTATTTTCGGTGTCGCGAACTAACAACTACTGGACTTTGTAAATCCTCATCTTCACTCCATGGTGGACCATCTCCAAAATTAATCTGTGCTACTTGTTCACCTTCAATCAATTCCTCACCATACGATCTCGAGCCCCAGCAAGAGTTATTGTCCCACGGATCTAAGGGATCTGATAAGAATACAGGACTTTGGCTCGCGGGTGTTGATAGGCCCGAAGAAGGTTGTGAAGAGTAGATCATTGTTCCATAATGCATTGGATGTGATGTCGGGTATGCAAAATCGCGAACAATTGTATATGGTTGGTTTGATGGAGGATCTGAGGAAATTTCATAATCTGATTTTGTAATCGCAAGCGCAGTACTTGAGGAATACTCTGAGAGGTTGTGTTCAGTATCATGCGATGATAGCGGTCTTTTTGAATCGGAATATATTCTTTGTTGCGGGCTAATTAGAGGCAGTAACGACTGCGAGTTTGAATATGAAGACGATGTAATAGTCGGAGACATAATGATAGCAGCCAACTAGATATAACTACAGTTAAAGTAACCACAAATTGGTTACTTTATTCGCTGCAGTTTAATATCCCAATTGAACTGCCACTTTGCACCTCAGCACACACACACAACGGTTGTTAAATGGCAGAGCAGCGATGGAAGATAGATTAAGATCGGATCCTAGCAGTAGTATTGACGGGATGCTGGCTGCTCGAAGTTAGAACGCAGGAGTTGGAGAAAAGTATACTGTTTGTTTGTTGCGCATGGCAATACGCGGTAACTATAGTTGTATAATTAATAGTGCATGTGAGATTAATGGGCGATCAAGTTAGGCCTTGTGGCAAGTAGCATAAAGACGTACAAAATTACACAACCACATCCAGACCGATTTAGAAAATAATTTATGATTAACGCATTTTTAATTAGCACTACACTGGACCTAACACTAAAACTCAAGATGATATTTTTGCTCCTCAAGATCTTTGTAAGCCATCAAACTGGAGATCTAGACTGTTCTCTTGTTGCTCCCACCGAAAAAGAAGGCCTTGATTACAAACAACAGCTCCTCACCACCAAATTAGCATCGATCTTTTCCTGGACGTCATGAAAACTTTGAATCAATCCAGTTTTGCCCGTTCCATGTCCAAGTTGGATAATCATATCCTTTTTAGCACTCTTTTTAACGTCAAAAAATTACCAATGCTAGATTGACACTTGTAGACGTGAGCATTCAGAAATCAAACCTTTCCAATGAATGAGTCATCTTCTTGGTTGAGATCCGTCTCTGAAAATTAGTATTAAATTGTTCAAAGTACTTCAGTAGATTTGATTCGCTAATTTGAGTTTCAGCTGAACCTTAGAATTATTAAGGCCACTCGCTGTATAAACTCGACATAACTATCATCATATTTATGCCCCAAGTCAC
Organism: Erysiphe pulchra; assembly: GCA_002918395.1. Lineage (NCBI taxonomy): Eukaryota > Fungi > Ascomycota > Leotiomycetes > Helotiales > Erysiphaceae > Erysiphe > Erysiphe pulchra. The sequence goes on along the minus strand of PEDP01000985.1, from coordinate 2,911 downwards.
ACATTTATGTATTTTAGCAACTCGGTAAATATCCATACCCGCGGCGGAACGAGCAAAATTAGCAATTATGATTTGTTTTGGTTAGGAAGAATAGTCTGGCCAATCATAACCGCTAGTTTACGGCGGGGGTAAATTGCCGTCCTTAATACTGCAAAAAGACGGTGAAGCAATTTAGTGTGAGGATCCCTGTTAAGCCAATTATCTCCATCTAAGCCTAGCTAACGCTTCTAACCCCTACACCTCAAGCGTAAATGACATGAGAGTTTTTTTGAAGTATTAAGGACAATAGTTATATTTAAGGGGTACTTAATTACTGTAATAAGACTTGTAAATAGTGTGGGCAGGCTTAGAGCTCATAGATTATTATTTTGGGTTAATACAAGGGCTATAGCCGGCAAACAATATGAGGGGTTTTGATTGGCCAGAATTTAAATACAGCCAATAAATACTTGTAAGGATCCGTCCCCTGACTATTTCTATTTAATGCTTACTCTTCGGGATAAAGTAACGCGTGTGGAAGGAGTTCAGGGAGGCTAAGAAATCGTTAAATTAGGGAGCCAAGATTCTTATTTGTCGGGAAGGCGAGAAGCGGGGAAGGCATTTTCGCGATTTCCATTGGAGGATTAAACGCTGTAGTTCCCGATTGGGTAGAGATTGACCGCTACTCTTGGCACGTCCCATGATTATTTGATTTTTTAAAATAACTCCATTTAATTACGTACTTTGGATTTCCTGCTCATTCAACTCTGCTTTAAAAAGAAACATTGATCTCAGCGGTGAAATAACTAGATGGGCTGGCTGATTGATACTTGGACTTGGATGTGAGTTCGTGAGAGAACTTGCTCAGCCCAGGAGTACACTGCTCAGTTTATGAAGGGGCACTGCTAGGGATCTCTTTTTTCTTTTGAGCAATTATAAATCAAAAAATAATCATAATTTTTGCACAAAAGAAACAGTTGTGCCGCTCAGCCTAGTCCTCCACGAGGTGCATCGCTGGGCCAATGAGGTAAGGCGAGACTTCCTTCTTTGTTTCATCTTTATGCAGTCATTTCCTAAAATAGAAAGCACCTAGTGTGTTCCTTCCTTTCCATAAAACCTTCCCCCTTCAATTTTCTCTCCGCCGTCGCCATTGTCATGTCGCTTGTACATAATTACTTTTTATCTTTGCAAATACGTCATTGTCGCTGTATTCTCCATTTTCCCGGTCCATGGGCAGCGAATATGACTCTGGCAAAGAAGGGAGGTAACAATGATTAAGGGTGAGTTTGTTTTGAACCCTATTTCGCACGTTGGAAACACGAAAAATATGCAAAACAGTAATCATAGCAATGAAGACACTGATAGCTAACTTAATTTATATGTAGTACAAATCTAAATTGAGGACTATTTATGCAATTAGGTGAGTTAAAAAAGTATCAGAGATATAGGGCGAAGAAGGAGATTCGAGCCGTTTTATTCAAGTCAATAAAGCGTTGCAAACATCAAAAGGACTCAAACACATATTCACTATTTGTGGATAGGGAAATAAAAGTGACAATGACGTATTCACATAGATAAAAAGTAAATATCTTCAAGTGATATGACAATAGCGTTAGTGTAGAGGAAAGTGAAGGGGGGAGGCTTTATTAGTTGTTCGTGGACGGGAAAATGGAGAATACAGCGACAATGACGTATTTGCAAAGATAAAAAGTAATTATGTACAAGCGACATGACAATGGCGACGGCGGAGAGAAAATTGAAGGGGGAAGGTTTTATGGAAAGGAAGGAACACACTAGGTGCTTTCTATTTTAGGAAATGACTGCATAAAGATGAAACAAAGAAGGAAGTCTCGCCTTACCTCATTGGCCCAGCGATGCACCTCGTGGAGGACTAGGCTGAGCGGCACAACTGTTTCTTTTGTGCAAAAATTATGATTATCTAATTTAGTACACCCATGCTTGAAAAAATGAACGAGGGGACCAAATCTGCCTCTCAGCCCCAAACTCGTGGCCAAAAAATAAGCACGTATAACAAATCATTCACCTGAGAGTCGCTGCTCATTCTTTAATGTTATCGACCGAATTTATTTCTCAGATGCTCATAGCATGTTCGATTTATCTGTATCATAATTCACGATCTATTCATTTTGCTGTTTTGACATGTACCTAGCTGCATTGTGTCCTTCGAGACGACACAAATAGCATCTCCCTACATGTTGTCTAAATAAAGTGATGGAATTATGTCCAGCTTATAAGAATATTCAAAGCCCGATGAAGTTGTTGACGGACTCCCCCCAAAAACTCTTGCAGCAGCTAGTCTAAGAGCCACACTTAGTGGTTAGTCAATAGAACACACGATCTGTCGACCTTGATATCAGGTTTGTAGTGGTGCATTGAGCATTCGTTCTCAGCTGAGATAATCCTGCAGCTCAAAAGCTTTGTAGGTGGGACAAAAGAGTCGCTAGCTTAGAGTTATAAGCCTCTCATAGTTCCACTAGTTCTGTGGGGTATTTATCTGTTTAAGAAGGTTGTTTCGGAAGGCAGTTAAATTTGTGTTAGTCTAGAAGGCAAGATAGTTTGTATAGAGTTTTGGACGGACAATTTGGTCAACCCATGCTTTTTTAGCTCTCTTTTCTCATCCTAATGGATAGACTTTTGCCTCATATGGGCAAGGCAATCTGAGGATTAGTCCAAAAGTGTCAGTTCAAGCCGCTAAGTCAGGATATGGACAAAAGCTCACGGTCAGAGGTCCTGGATGTAAAGTGATATTAAGCTCCATTAGTGGGTAATTGCTAATCTGTAGCCCCCTGCCAAGATAAGCCAATTATATGGCCAAAAACCCCAGCAATTAACTGTGCACGGTAATTGCTAATCTGTACCCCCTGTAAATTGCTGCTCTGTACCCCCTGCCAAAATAAGATCGTTCCTTCTG
>PEDP01000984.1:0-15128 GCA_002918395.1 Erysiphe pulchra | reverse complement strand
GTTAGGGTTCTTAATTTCTCCAAAGGAAGTTAAGAAAACAGAGTCGTCCGACTCATCGTTGTCATTGGAAGTTTTATGTTATGTTATATCAAGTAGCATAGTTTCAACCTGTTCGTCGGTATCAGAGGGGTTGTTGGAGCTGTCTCCCTCACTATCCTCGAGATCTGCTAGATACTGAGAAATTCGATTATCAAATCTTTTCATGAATCGTTTCTTGAATTCTTTTTGCGCTTCGGTTTGTTCAGCAGATGTGTGGTTTCTTGAGTGGCATCCCGAAAGTCCACAAGCATAGCATTTCTTAGAATTTCTATTAGACTGAGGGGATTTATTGTGGCGTGAATGATTATATTTGTTGTCGCGGCCACTGTTTCTAAAGAATTTGCGATCTGTGAAAAATTGAGATGAAGGTTCCATATCATTACTTTTGTAAGTCTCAATGAAAGCTTGTAGGTCATTAATGAGTCCCATGAGAGTGTTACTTGGTTTAAAACAAGCAAGCTGGCACTGTTTGACCGATCGGTAACCATTTATCAGCTTATCTCGCAGGACTTTTTCAGACCTAAATTCAGGATCAAGACTGAGTTGAAGATGTCTAAGTTCGTTTACTAGCAAGTTTAAGCATTCATCTACTGGTTTAACGTTACTCTCATTGATTAATTTCTGTAGTGTTATTGTCTCCCACTTAGCTAACTTTCGTCTCTTCTTTTCGGGCCCTTCAAAATGCGTTCGTGTCAGGTTGCAGAGGGTGTCAAAGTCTTTCCGAAAATTATAGGATGGAATTGAATAATAATGCTGTAGCGCTGGGCCACCGAGCATAATAGAGTAAGCTTTAGAGTACAATGCTTCCGGTATATCGGATTTTTCGCATAGTTCGATAAAAATGTTTATTTTAAAATCAAAGTTATCATCTTCCCCGTATCCATATTGAGATTGACTTTTTAGCTTTGGTTCATGTTTTGGAGCCTTGATATCTTGTTTTTTTGGAAATTCTTTTACGGTGTTGTCGATTTCAAGGGTTTTAGCCCCTGATTTAATTGCTGTCTGAGTCAAGATTTTTCCTGGCTGTACTAAATTGAGTACTTTGACGGAGTCGAATAATTCGTTTGAATTCATAATTTCTTCTTTAGTCCAGTCTGTGGGAGTCTCTTCCTTTAGTGTTGCATAAAGAGAATCAGCCAAAGTAAACTTTCTGTCCCACTTTACCTATACGCCACGCGATCTTAAGAATGTTCGAAGAGAGCGGAGCGCAGAAGTAGATGCAATTTTGAAGTCATCGAATTTAATATCGGCGAACTCATCCATGTAGGCTTCCCATAGATTATCATCTTTGAAGTTGAACATAGTGAACTCATTTATTTTGCTTTTTATAAAGTCATTGATCTTGCTTTGTCTGATTACGGGTGTTGGATTTTGTGTCAGCCGCTGATTGTTGGTCCATATCTATTGCTACAAGGAGTGTAAACAGTCTAGATATAATGATTGTGAAAATTTATAGGTGCGTGATGGACGCAAATCAAAAACCTTTCTCAGGGATTGATTTCTTGAGTACGGATATAAAGTGAATGCCTTTCTCAGGGGTCAATTTCGATCAATACTCCTTAGCAAACACAGTTTCGACTGAAGCCTTTCTGTCAGGATACTAGATACCTGTCCTGTGGCAGGTGAAGTAACTTTTATAAAGAATAATATATTTTATTTTCTATCTAAATTTTTGTCCTCCATTTAAATATGTAACATTCAGAGACGAGTTATTCTAAAACAGTCCTTGTACTTTTGCGAAGCGATTTGCTCCTAACGATATCGGCTATTTTCTAGCCGCTAAATCTATTTTTACCTCGCTACGGTTACCGAATTACTCACTCAACACTTTCTCAGGGACGAATCAAAAAGTGTCTCTCTTCACAGAATTCTGATCTGAACGCGAACTGATCAGTGTCGGAATAGTTCTATTGATTTGTAGTATATATATACAATGTTTATATTTATTCTTTTGGCCGCCATTCTTTTTCTTCTTTTTGTATCCTCCCCCTTCTCTACTCTCTATGTCCCTATAGTACATATGTACAAATAAGCGACATCACGTGATATAAATCATCTCCTATTCTGTAATAATACTGTAAACCAAAGAAAGCAAAAGAGACCTCTACTCAATTATCACCGTAGTTAGACACAAACCAAATGAATAAATTCATTAACTTTCGTAGAGAAATAAGTGAAAGCGCGTCAGATGGAACTTTAGTACACTCACAAGCCTGTGTGGGTGACTAACGATTCTCCAAGATACTTTTTGCGATAAATAAAAGAAAATGTTAAAACCTCACCCCACGTGACGCCTGCCGAGCGCCTTTTAGCTGCTACTTATGCTGCATTTATCCTATTCAAAGCGCCTGGACTAGAGGCCAACCTTTCGGTCTGCTGGCCAAATGCTTTTGAGCGCCAATAGACGCAGCTGTGTAACTCTTCATGATACCGCTGTCTCGGATGAGGAACATTCATTTTCACAAGATAGTCAATAAGAGACTGAATAGGCGTACATCAATCGAGGAAATCATCAATTTTCTTTGATCGGAGGCTTAATATTAAGCAATATGACTCCGAGGTCTTCACGACGCAAATAGGCAGTGATTCTGGGGAATTTAATTCTGCTTATGATTTTCGAAGATGCTTTTTTAGACTTGAAACTACGAGCACTAGCCTTCGATTTCGTGCTTATTTGATTCTGAGTGCATACTTTGTGTGTATGGATCGCATGAGTGTTGCATATAAACTTCTTTTGTACTATAGTAGAATATCTAGCTGTCAATCAAGATCTAAAGATTGTAAAACTGTAAGAAGCACTGATGTGTTTGCCATTGTTTTTCCAATCGCGCGTTATACACTGTTGATCTCACATTTCAAGCGGATCTCTTCTATATTACTTCCGTTATCTAAAGTCATGCAATGTCCTTACTTAAAAGCTCATTCTCCAATGAAGATCACTAAAATCATCGTGAGAATTGAAAATTTTAAAAATATCGAAGAGCCTAGGTCGAACGAAGTGTTGTTATTCACGAGTTCCAGTCAAGACAACGGGCTATTCTTTAAATTATTGCTGGCAGTACCATCAGGTCCTTTTTCAAATAAATCAATTAAAAGACATTATTGTGAATTTTAGAATAAGTCTCCCCTAGATGGTTAGTCCCGTGAAAAATTGAGAATAACTACGACTTAAAATATTTATGACAATAGCGAATTAAAAGAACCGGCGAGTGGTCAAATCACTTTAGGGATTCAAAGTATTCAAAAGTATAATGAATGGGGAATCAAGGGCCTGAAGAGGAGAGTGTAGACAAATAAATTTGATATATGCATTGGCTGTGTAATCACGAAAATTAATCCAACAGATATTGCCTTGGACTAATTATGGATGCTCGAAAAGGTCACGTGAGATGTGTGAATAAGGAAAGGTAGTGTGTATTTAAAATTTCCCCTAAATAAATGGTAATTTTGATGGCGCTAAATTGTAGACAGAAAACTTTTAGCTGGGGGGTGCGTCGAAAGTCACGATGTGAGGGAGACGTTTATCATGTAGAACTTCAAAATATGCGTGGTGACATCAACATGCAGAAATCTCGCTTATTTCCTCCAATGTTGGAAAAAAAAGCGTATTGGATAGTTATTCATATCAAGGACTCAAATGAGATCTGTAGAAAGGAGATAGATTTTATGCTTTGATTCTTACTTGCTATTGTACAGTTTAACTCAGAGCTTGATAATTTAAAATTTCCGATCCATAAAAATTCTAAACCAATCATTAAGTGATAGTAATATCGGAGTTTGAGGATAGTGTGAATGGATGCTGTCGAAGATATGCGCTCACATTAGAGAACGTAGAAACATGATTTAAAAACCCATAAACCTGGAGCAAAATGTCACCAGGCTCATTAGGATCCCCCCAAAACTCAGGTATTCTAATTAAATTATAGGGCTCCGTTCGTGCTTTCTCAATTGAATCATCTATGAGGACTGTATTAGTTTGATCCCATCGTGCTCCGCGCGAATAATCAGGATGTGACATGGAAATAGTCTTATCATCCCAAAGCTTTGTCAAGCGTTTATAACAAATGACTCTGAGATTGTAGTCTCGATTTGATAAATCAAATTTGTCTCGAGCCCATACTGCCAAAATCTTATTTTGCACACTTGGAGAAAGCATTTTATCACATATTGAACGAACATTTACAGGACTAGCTGATGACCATATGGCTACAGCAAATTTATCGCTACACTCCCGTAGAAATGTGAAACTATGTGGCCGTGGAATAACTTGAGTTGGTCGTTTTCTTCTTTTTGGGCGATAGAGCAAGGTTCCATTTAGATCTAAAATGACTAATAAATGCTGAGGTTTTTCAAGACGTCTGATCTTTTCACAAGAATTCTGCATGTATGTATCGGTAAAAGATGGTTTCCCAGTAGATGGTTCATGTCTCACGGATCTTTTTTTGGTCGGAACCGTACGTAGGTGCTCCTTATTGCTGCTTTGCTTATCTTGCGCCTCTCTATTCTTTTCTGGCGATTGACAGATTTTTGATATTAACCTATTCATAAAAATAGTCTTTGGGCAGATGCCTCTTGCTTTGATAAGTGATTCATATTGATTAAGAAATTGAGGACTCTTTGCAGTTAAGTATAACCATCTAGTCCGCTGGAATGGGAAGGAACTATTCACTTTCCAAAATGCATTTGGTGGACCAATCTTTGTGATATTTGATGTTTTGGATACATTTCGAGTTAGATACCAAGATGAATTGGAGAGTTTCAGCATGAAATCCAAAAATGGTAAAGGTAATCCTAGTAATGTATCTGTTGTACTTATGCTATGGGTGCTCTAAACATTAAGATTTTTTCTCAATATCATGTGAATTAGATAAGTTCTATCCCCACGAAATGAAACAAACAATGTAGAGTAAAAGTCCAAATAAAATTTTGCGCACTAGACAGGCCGAAAATCTCATAAATAGCCATTGATGTCTATTCGCAAAAATAGTCGGCGCGATTTTAGAGTCAATTCACGTCTTTTGAATCATACTTAACTCACAACATAGTCTCTGCGGCACAACTAATAGTGTAGGCCCCTTAATCTCGCACCATTCACATTAATACTATTAACACTTGCAAGTACTCAATCATCCTCTATTAGTTTCCACTAAGCTTACATTAAATGGTCAAAAAAATGATTATACCACCTAGTCACATATTAAAAATTTAAGCAAAACATTACTATGATTAACTCAATCTGATAAAGTAGTGAGGGGAAACAGCTTCTTTAAAATTGTAATTGTGATCACGATTTAGCTTGACTTCATATATGTGATTTTCATCTCAGCCTTTACCGTCAATCAAATATAGCTCGACTGATCAACGTTAATTAATTTTCTCAAATCGTGTAGTCATCTTAAATTTGGGTTCTTAATTTTGCATCCTTTACTCATTGGTTTTAATAGAATCAGGGTCTGGTACAAAATATTGGAGACGTATAACTTCTTACAAAAAATGCTACATGAATTTTGGATATCAAAAACATTGTCAGACGCCGAAGAATAATCCATTCTATCATTTTCATAGTGAATTTTTGTTATCTAGAATAGTTGAATACCCTAACTTTGCTACGACAACACATCATACTGTCAACTAACATAACCCATACGCAAAAAGTCAGATAAGAAAGTAGCTATCTTTTGTTATTTTTTCATCTTTTATTTAACTTCAGAGTTTTAAATATCCAATGAGCCAAATCATGGCCAGCAGAAACATTTCAGACATATACTTATGGTCCTCATCGGATCTATTTGCTGGTCATGAACCTAAGCATATTATTTCAAAGTCAGGAATCAAGTTTAAAGCTTCGCAAGGTTGACAATACTTTAACGAGTCTGCCTTGCTAACATCCTTCAATTTTATTCTTATAGCACGTTTGGCGTGCCAGAACAAAATTGAATTTTGACTGCAGGCGACACTTGCTTGTTAGCATTAATTTAGTAGCTATCTTTGTCACATCTAAAGAACGAAGGAGTGAATCTTGCAATGAGTAATGGCCTTAGGAACTGATATAGAATTTGTGTCATAGCTTCTATGGATCTATTAGATCCAGTTGAGACACATTTCTCTACGACCAGATATGCTAGTGGCACTGCAGTCCCATCGAGCTTAGCTACAACAGAATAAAGCTCCATTCCCGCATTATTGGTCCCAAAAATGGCGTCAATTGCCAGTTCTTTGTTTTGTAGAGCGAGTGAGGACATAGAGGCCTCGAACTAATTGCCTAAGGCACGATTATTAGCCAAAGAGAAAGTTTGTGACGATAAACTTTGGCTGATTCGTCCAGCAATCGTGTGGCCGACAGAAATTGATCATTGTCACGTCACCAGTATTTTCTGTTTTCTTGTTGCCATCGATATGAGATTTGATATTGAGTAGCACTTCTAATTCTTGGGACACCACTTGTTTTTCTGAGGGCAACGATAAGTGTAGGCAAGTTCTTCAGTTCTTCGAGACCTGAATCGAAAGCCACCATTTTGCCAAACTATTTTTACAAGTCTACTTAAAGCACTGTTAAGCTCAGTTCGATCAGACCTACTTAGATGTCCTTCGAAAACCCGACTGAAAGTAACCGGCAGCTGGTCAATATCAAAAATGAATGTTGAATCAAGTTCATTGAATTGATTCTATACCGAGATTTTTTTAGTTCCACGTTATGAAGTCAATGGTTTTAAGTTTTATCGGTCCGTTCCAAGTCCTAATCTCGTAGATAAATTCATCCCATTGATCAACAAAAGGTAGCGCTCGCTTTTTAGAATTTCTTGAGCAAGCTTTATACGTATTTCCGTGCTTATTGACAAAGTAAATCCTCAATTGGGTGGTAACAACCGCAAGAAGAACACTTTTTGGTACTTGAGAGTATGTTGATATAATCTAAAATGAATTAAGTAGATCTGAAGTGTGAGATATACGATAAAAACTCCGAATAGGTAGAGTCAATTCGATAGACGAGAGAAGAAAATGTCATGAAAATCTGTTAAAAATATATCACGTGATTAAATTGCAAAACAGGAGGTGCCCTTTACGGCTCAATTCTCACTCACTATAATATCGAAAAACCTGAATTCATTTAACGATTTTGCAAGGGTAAAATATTTTTAAGAGATTGCTTCACGATTAACTGGCAATAACAACTTAATGAGCGTCGAGCAAGTATTAAGCGGATTTATTATCAGCCTTACTTATTACTCTTGCTTGACAATTAATACTGATTTAACGTTAAAAAACGTTGTGGAATACTTTGCCACTTCATAACCGTAATTTGGAACCAGGTTTTTCGCTACTGTAGACTTGAACCAGACCAGCGCTGCAATTTCTTCTCCGCCTTCCTTAGTCTAAACCTAATCAAGAGCAATTGCAAACTTCTACACATAATTCCCAAGAATAAATAACTCGTACATAATTCAACGCCTTTTAGGCACTTTTTCAGGCTGTTCAATGTCCCAGAAGCGGAGTATTTATGATGAGGAGACTCGACGCGTCAAATTTCGGCGTGAATTAAGTGAAGATATTATTTCTTTACCATCATCACAACCAAGATCGATAGACTCTGATAGCGATATCGAAGATATTGATGATATTGATGATGGAAGTTTTCTGATGTAAGTTTTACAGCTACCTTTCTTATCATCTTCACATAACATATATAAGTCAGAGGCTATAGAGGAAGAGGATACTTTGTCAATTCAGGCCAAAGCTGCAGCATCTATCTCATTTGGTGCTCTAGCAAAAGCCCAGTCTACTCTTACCCAATCAAATTCATCACGTCGTAAAGATACTAGTCAGATTGATAGCAGCTGGAAAGAAGATCTAGTGAAACTCAAAAATCAGTCATCGGGGACAAAAGCTCATCGCGAATTCCATCGATCGAATAATCATGCACCTACTGAAATAACTAGCAAAAAAGCAGTCACTCGTAAACGAGAAGTTGTACCTGTTAAAACTCGGCAAGCCCGTGATCCAAGATTTGAACCTCTTGGTGCTTCACTACAGGCTATTACATTGACTAAAGCATATAGTTTTTTGGATGATTATCGTGAGACTGAGATGAAAGATCTGAAGGCAGCTATTAAGAAAACCAAGGATGTCGCAGAAAAGGAAAAATTAAAAAAAACCTTGCTAGTCATGGAATCGAAAAAGAAAGCAAAGCTTCGAAAATTAAAGGAACAAGAGATCGTCGATAGACATCGGAAGCAGGAAAAAGCTTTAGTGAAGCAGGGTAAAAAGCCATTTTATCTGAAAAAGTCGGAACGAAAGAAGCAAGTCTTACTTGATCAATTTAATGAATTAAAGGGTAAAAAACTAGATCGTGTTATTGAGCGCCGGCGTAAAAAGATAGAAGGTAAGGAAAAGAAAAGGATGCCTCTTGTTCGACGGTCTCAGGAATAAGTAATGGAATCTGAAAGTTATTAATTACATTTATTTTTTATATACATATACAACTAGGGTTGGCATGAGAGTAAATTTAAGTATTTTTTAAGATCTAAAAATACTAGCATAATTCTTTATCCCCTTTAGAGATAGATCTTTTCATATGAGCTTGGCTTTCTCAAAGCTCTCTTCAAATAGTTTTCGGCAAGGGACTCGACTACCTAGCCGAGCACACAACAGAAAGGCTCCACTTAATTTTCGATGCAAACTGTAGGTTTCCTCAGGTGGTGGGGATAATCTTTCTCTTATCATAACTGGTATCAAGCCTCTAACCCGATCAGTGATGGTCTGATTCCTGAAATCATAGAGATGCGGTGAGGTGTTCAAGAAAGGTTCAGCGAGCGTAATAACTGAAGTAATGTGAGCATCAAGCATTGATTTAGACTCGAAACCAGTTAGGTATCCAAGATCAATGGAAAGTCTCTCGAGAGATTCTTTATCTAAACGAGATGCCGCAGCTAATAGTTGTGTGTACTTGCTAATAAACTCCTGGCTATACTCTCTAGATGCTCCAAAATCAATGAGCTCAAGTTTTTCTGTATCTTGGTTGTATAGAAAATTTGTCCAATTAGGATCTGTCTGCATGAATCTAAACTCAATGATTTCACGTAAGCAGAGACGTAGAATTTGCGTACCAATCCAATCCTTGCTTCCTTGACTAAGGTTTTTGATCTGAGTAATTGCTATGCCATTCATGAATTCAGTTGTTAGAACTTGCTTTCCCGAAGCTTCTGAAAAGATTTTAGGAACGACGAAGGTTTCGTGTTCATCACTAAGATATTGCTCAAAACGGCGGGCGCATTCGGCTTCGCGTAAATAATCACACTCCCATGCTAGTTCAATACGAGCATTCGCAATCGTTTTATCGAGAAATAGTCCCTTGGGTAGCAATCGCGAAGCCGTTAAAAGAATTTCAAGGTTTTTGAGGTCTGAGTCGATCGAGTCTGCAACACCAGGATATTGCACTTTGACAGCTACTTGAGCTCCGTTTGATTTTAGAACTGCACGATGGACTTGTCCAATCGATGCAGCAGCCAGAGGGATTTCTTCAAATGAAGAGAAGATTTGTCGCCAATCTGAACCTAGATTATCCGCTAGAACCCTATCTCGTTGATAAGATGGCATGTAGTCTGCACGATCCTGTACCCTCTGTAGAACTTCCTGTACCGGAGTCGGAAGCATACTTGAATCTTGAAAACTGATCATTTGGCCAAGCTTAAGTGCAGCACCTCTCATTCGAGAAAGTTTTGTGACCAGTCTATTCATATTATTTGCATTAAGTATATATGAGCCACCGTCACTCTCACCCCTAACAACTCTCCGAAACCCTTCACCTACCATGCCCCCAAACATCCCAGCGGCGAGCCCGCCGTAATTCCAAATTCTTGCAACTCTAGAAGCTGGAACTCTTGATTCTCTAAGCTTAGAGATGGCATCATTTGACACAAACCCAGCCTTTAGGGTTTCAGAATTTGAAGCTGAAGATAAGTCTCTTTTTAGCACCTGGGACGATCCGAAACTTGGTTTGTTTACATTCTCCAATGGTACACTTGAGGTTTGGGGGCTATTACGATGATTTTCTTCAGATTTCGTCACATCATTTGGTACATTTATTGTAGCTTCAAGACCTAAGCCATTCGGCTTTTTTCTCTGAGTATTGCCACCTAATAGTCTTGCAACTCTAGGACTGTGAAAAAGATTTGTATTTACCTCCTCTGGAATTTGGTGTTCCTCGGAAATAGATTGAGTAACAGGTTGTGATTGATTCTCTTTATCATGAATAAATTTTCCATTATCATTACTCGATCGCAAAGATTCTATTTTAACTTCCTTTTCATCATCTTGAGCTCTACTCAATAACTGATCAGATCTGAAATTTTCATATCCTTGTTCTTTTATGGGTGGTCGCTTTGATTGCTCTTCTAAAAATGAACTTAATCTTGAATTCTCATGGGATTTTCCTTCAGTTGGATTCTTTGTTTTATTGGGAATAAACAACTCTGGACTATTTGTAGATGATCTAAGGCCTTGGTTTGATTGAGAAAATTCTGAACTATCTACAGCAGTCTCTGAAACTTTGCTTAGATTTTCAGAAATGTTTGGTGTATTTAGGCGGTTTGCAAAAAAAGAGGCCGCTTCAATAGTTTCTGTTATTCTCTTACTCTGGCTGCGAAGTGCCTTGGATAAACTTGAGGTCTTGTTATATAACTCGAGCTCTCTTGTCCGTAAATCCAAGTTCTTTTTGGCCACTTCTCGTGTGACATTTAAAATTGTTGCTACATCTAGAAGCCGTTTACCTGCCATACTAGAGGCTTTACTAAATAAAGAGCTGCCAGGTGCTGGGAAGCGCACTCATTAAATATTCCCTAGAACCTCTGTGGCTCTCAAATCTTCTCGTCACATTATACTGAAGTCAATAATTACCTTTTTATGCCTAAGGCCACACAAACTTCTATGCGGTATAATGTAGAGAAACATACATTATACATTTATATTTGCTTAGTTTGATGAAATTATCCCTTAATTCCCATCTGTAACTCAGGAACGTCATAACACCATCATAAAACAAAAATTCAATTCTCATGGAAATATTTGATATTTAATTTAATCAGAAATTACTTGAGAGAATCTCTGGATCAGTCTAGTAAACGCCTACGAAGAGTAGTGAGCTTCCACAACATCTTAAAATCTTAAGTACACTTAGTGACGATCCAAGTTCTTAGTCAAAGCAAAAAGGCAAAGGAATATCAAAATGAGCTCTAACTCAAGACTTAGCGATGCCTTAAATCATTTGGATGTCTTAATATTCTACGTCGGAGTAAAGGAACATACCTGTAAGCTAGCTAACCTCGAAAATTCTGTACCCTCTAAGGAGGAAGAATTAATTTAGTTTTACAATTGAGCCATCTATATCTAACAGATTTATAAAGAAATTAAATCGAACTAGTTACCTCTCGGTAGGCTTTTGTCTATTTAATTTAGATCAGGTGAATATGATCATTCCAGGTCTTACACTGTCTTGTGACCGGATCCCTCGTTTATCTTGCTTAAAACCCACTCAGAGCTCAAGTATATAGCCTGTGAGACACCTCAGAGAACTCAAGATCTATGCAAAGCGCACAGATTTTTGCAAAAAGTGAAAATAAATCATTATAGATTTACTAGGCTTATTCTAAAAATCGCAGTGTAGTCAAAACTAGCCCTTCGGCATATACTCGAGGAACGTAAGGCAGGTCATTACCGTTCTACACAAAAAAGGCATAGGTAAATACCAGACGACAGGCTATATTGAGAGGTCTACCAGGGTAATAGGCGCAAAACCGCCATACCCTCCATCAGCTTCAGAAATTCCACAGTCTCTGAAAACAACCGTCCAGATTAGACAAGACTAAAACATCGGCCCGTCTCAAAGTATCACGGCCTACCCCTTGGCTCACCTACTACTAGTTTCAAACTTCTTTGATATTTTCAAATAATCTTTTAAGTCAAAATAATTTTAAAAGGTAGCTCCAAACTTAGATTGTAAGCGACATATCGCATCGGATGAAAATTTGAGCTGTGACCCGTATAGTTACTATAAAATGATTTGCAATTTTACATACAAAACATGTCTGTCAGTACCAGAAAGAACCAAATATTGGAGCTTTTAAATATAGCATCTCATTTTTGTCATTGTAAGCCCCCAGTCAGAATTTATAATTACTAAGGTATTTTCCATTAGAAGTTGTGCCCACTTGACTCCATAGTCTTTGTGCTGCTGGAGTGAGTTGAGTTGATGCAACACGAGGACTACTTGGAAATTTAAGAATTGGGGTTTGTTCAACCTTTCCGGTAAAACCATACTTAATTGATTGTCGTTTTTTCCTAGCGTTTTTATCAACTATACGGTGTAGTAAATCTTCTCTTCTACTTTGAGCCTTGATTGTAAATGGGTTTTTTGTTAAATCCATATTTCCTATTTCTATTAATTTATTTTCTTGATATGAATCGGATTCTGGTTCATCATCAACAAATGCGTATCCGTTAACACGAGGAGTTTGGAAGCCTTCGGATTCATTATCTGATTCAAGGGTCGGTCTATTTCCTGAGATAGCTCTTCTTACAGCAGATAGAGATGGTGAAGGTGGAATTACCGTGCTTTGATTTTCAATCACATCAGTTTCGCCAGGCATTCTAGTATTATCGTACAACACACGTTTTGGTGCCGCCCTTGATTCAGTTTGAGCTTTACTTGCGATGGTTTGTATATGATCCTCAACACTATCAGGTATGAACATTAATCCATTATTAGGTTTTGAGTTCCACGATTTTATCGGCTTCTCTGTGTCATCACGAATTGCAAGTCTATCTTTCTTCCCACCGTCGTCTTTTAGTGATTCCCGTGACTTTAATAGCTTAATTTCTGTCTCTTTTTGCTTTAACATCATCTTAGATGGAATCTTGTTACTACCTGACCACATCCACGCATACTTTTCAGCTCGTTTTTGATTTTGACTATCCAAAAGTTTGTAAAAGCTCTCGTTATCTTCACTTGTAAACTTGGATTGGAAACTGTCCAAACTCATATTTGTATCAACATGTTGTGCACCAAGCTCCACATTCTTTGCACTAGATGAATAGGTGGAGGATGAAATTTGGCCCATGAAACCTTTTGATGAGTTAGACTCTAATAACGGAGACTGTAATGATGTTCCTCGTCGGCCATTTCGTTTGACTGGAGTCATCACTTGCTCTAAGCGGCGTTGTGCACTCGAGATCCATGCTTTGTTCTTCGACTCCAGCGCATCAAGATATTCCTGCTTTGTTTCTGACTCAAGCAGACCGGGAAAGAAATCTCTCGCGATAATCTCTGAAATGGCTTGTGTATATGATTCCTCGTCAATAACATTTTTTGGCCTCTTAATTCGTTTTGAAGGTGGTGGCATAAGTTCTGTGTCACTTGATCGCAAGGTGATAGAAGTTGTTTTGTTTCCCTCCATTTTTATTCTGGGTTTAAGGTGCTGCTTGTTATTGATATTTTAGATAAATAATCACAGGTGTTTCTAATACTTGCTTTGCTTCGGAATTGTACTAAATTGTTCCCAACAAAATGAGTGTAAAACAACTAAGTCGGTGTTCAAGTAAACATTAAATGCCAAGCATGACAACACTACTTACTGAGAGGAGATTTTCAATGGAAGTTAATTGATTATGAAATCAAGAATACTACTGATGAAGATCAACAAAAATTCTATGAACTAGGTATCCAGGATCGCCATTTTCACTCATAAACGAGTAGCATCCAAGTAAGCAGATATTCCCCGATTCACTTTTAATGGTCAGCTAGTCAGGCCTGTGATGAACAGAATAACTGAACAGCACCTCGAGCAATTTTTCTCAAATCAGGAGAAATTTTTATAAAATGGATAACCACTAGGATTCAACTGGATATCTGCTTGCCACTAACAAGTGGGACTCAACTATGGCCCACGGAATTCCAGTTGAGTTATCTCTCGCATCCATCAACATAACACTCGATTCAAATTTGGAATAGACAGAATGTTAAATCAAAGCCAGTATTTTGATTACTTTAATCACCACCATACAATTATAAGCCCTATGCTTCCATCGTGTTTAATTTAAATTTACAGTTTCTAATGATAATTAGCTAGCTACATGATACTGTATAATTCAACATCTTATTTTCCAGAAATTAATAAATGCTAATAACCTGCTACTTATTTGAAAATGACAAAGAAGTTTAAAACTAATAAATAGTAGGTAGAAATTTGATTTTGATTTTAAAATTTGAACGCCACAAATTTGGTACAACGGCTTCTCTACAATTAACTCATTATGTTTGGGAGGTTCAAACAACTTTATTTGATCTCTCATTGATCGGTGTTGGACGCTTTGTGTGAGAATTTTGACCTTCCCCGCGGCGCTGGATAAAGCATTCGAATTCTATCATTACCAACTTTAAAGCCCAACATCGCATTTATTAACTTATGTATTAACTAAATAATTTGATTAATTAATTAATCATTAAAAACATTGAAGAAAAATTGAAAGAAATATAGGTCTTAAAGTGTGCAGAATTAATTAATCATACGTGAAAAGTTTAAATTCTCACTAAAGTGCTCGATGCCAATTTGTGTAAGATCAAAAATAGATGTTTGAACCTCCCTAATATAAAATACATACGCATCTTTTGAGGAGCGGGCTTGTATCTTACGTGACTCTTTGCTAGCAAGATATCAGGCCTCTGATGATCTTCCCCCTTGTCTTTTGCCAGGAGATGCTCGAATTTCATGGAAAGAAGAACTTGACGAACTAGAAGTACGGAACTGTACAATCGGAAGTGGGAATACTTTTCCTGGTGCCGACGGAATTTCTGTGGAACTGTTAGCTACATGCTGGAAGTCAGTTGGACCATGTGTAACTCCATTATTCCGCGCATGCCTTCAACTTGGATATCATCCCAACTGCTTCAAGCTAGCAGAAGTGATATTCATTCCAAAGCCAGGACGGGACCCTACAAATATAAAAGGATGGAGACCCATCGCCTTACTTTCGTGTCTTGGAAAGGGACTAGAAAGATTAATGGCAAAAAGAATGTCACATCTCGCTGTCACTTCAGA
>PEDP01000983.1:0-15143 GCA_002918395.1 Erysiphe pulchra | reverse complement strand
GGCAGTTTTCCAGATATTCGATGGCGAAGTGTGGTTCTTGGATTGGCCCATTCTTTCGAGGCCTGTTGAACTGATGTGCCGTTTTGAATAGCCGTAAGTTCCTCAGCAATCTGATCTTCTGTATACGACTTCATGAGGTTATGATAAAGAAGTATAGAAGTTTTGAAGTTGGTCGGATAAAAATTGAGTGAGAAATTCTCTTCTTTGGTTGATTAGTTGGAATGGCGGTGAGGGATTTCAGTGGTGGCCACTTGGGGGGGTGGCCACTTATGGGTACATCAACTTATGTTGCAAATGCAATAATTGAATTAAAAAAATAAATGTGACTGAACTTGTGCTGATATAATGTAGATGTTAGCTAACGCCTGACAAGCTCTGTACCATAATTCCAATATCTAATGCTGATTGGAGTTGACAGACTTCCTGTGGACCCTAGTAATAACAGGGAAGGGGCATTTTAGATAGCAGGGTAGGGGGGGTAAGAAAATAAGCAAAGTAGGTGTGGTCACTGGCAAAAACTCAGGACTACACTTACAATTGAGGAACAAATGAACTGCTTGAGTAACTACATGAATTGGTTCGAGAAAGAGTTTTTTTCTTATCCTTCAATAATTTGGCTTCGGCAGAAGGAGAGTTTTGTTATTGCTCTAATTGCCATGAGTCATGTAAGGCATTTCGGTCATGTTTCGACATCAAGAGTTGAAGGAGCACATGTAGTCTCAAAGAATTAGCTTCAAGTTTCTACTAGTGATATGTTTGAGGTAAACATGAAGAATTATAGAGGATGTGACGACCAAGAATGCTTCCTAAGTCTGACTAGTAATTGTAAGGGAACCCACAACTTTCCTACTATTAATCAACTCTAAAGAAAACACCAACAAAGAAATATCACGCCACGCTATTACTCTGGCACGAAGAAAATATCTTAAGTCTTTAGCGCCAATACAAGAATCATGTACTAACATGTTTGCTCTTTCTATGGGTATACCCTATAGTCACCGTATTAAGGAAAAGCAGGAGATTACACAAGTTTGAATTCGATGTACGTTTGTGGTTCTGCCAGGGGATTTGCCACCTCTTCCACTACTAGAGATGCCAGATATCGCAGGAATGGCCCCTATACTATTGATTTCATAACGATTTCCTCGGCAGATAGAAACAAATCTAATCATTGATGGGTTATTTTAAACATTTTAAAGCTAGATAAAGGCCATTCTGAGTCGGATGGTGTAGCAGCGTGCCATCCGGGTTATTCCTCTAAGTAGAGTATAGGTAGCCTTGACACCTATCCCACTTGAGACGGAATATCACTGGTTCGAATACAGTAGACCCTATCTTAGGGAGTGAAATGTACACGTTGATGGAGGTACACTTGCATAACCAGAGGTCTTTTGAGAATTTTCCCTTTGGTGGATATTCACGGAAGAGAAAGTGAAAGTACAGGAGGTAACTTCATTTCTCGTAGTGGTATTCGCAAATGCTGTTTGAGTGTAAGTGTACAATTAATCTACATCACTTATTCATGATCTCCTCTCCTTGATAGTCTTAGATTCCATAAGGAAATTAATTTAAAAAAGGGCTATTCTGTTTTTTGTAAACAATCTAATTTCTTACTTTGCTAGCCACAACGATGATCTTCGAGGAAATTTGCTTTCTGGAATTTAAATGTATTTCAGCCAGTCTTTAGGCCTCCAAAAACTCGGAGATCTGGAATGTTTAATAGATTTTAATGCTCTATGTACTGATCTGCTGGGCCTGAAGTGAAGTATAAATCCGCTTATCTGGAAGCCCTCCGTAATCCCATTTCTAATATCTTCACCTTGTGTTCGAGCTTAATCATAATCCTGTTTCTTCTTATGGAATTGCATGTTTGTCAATTGAAGACCCCTCTACCTTTTGTTCATCAATAGGAATGACGAAATTCAAGAGGGAAATAGCACCTTAGGATCGAGGACTATGAGCTGTGAAACAACTGATTGGCTGATATCTTGATCAAATTGCTCTTTAAACCAGATCTGACACTGTTGTTGAGTAGGCTTTGGATGTTGGCAGTGTGCCCAGCGTCGTAGGGCCCTCCTTCGCTCGATGGCAATGGAAGACTGAGTAGCCATTGAAGGGTGTAATTGGCAAGAGGGATTTAATAGAATTATTAGTGATAAATTGTTGGCTGGTTACAATATTGTGAGGATTTTCGGCTTGAAGAGTATCAGTACAGCGTGATTTATTTTTCAATGGGTGTAAAAGGTGTTATTAGCATGTATCTCTTTGGATGACATAGCATGGAGAAATTGGGTATATTGTGCTTTTACTAAATGATTACGAATCAAGGAAATGTACCACAAGGATAATCTGCGGTACGGCTCAGAAATCTGGAGATTTGATAATAGTAACCGCCACAAGTACCATCCTTCCCGTTTCCCAAGTTTAATTATAATTTATTATCTATTCAGAGATGTTCCAGAAAAACTTGATTTGCGTCACTGGCCCGTGCAATCAATATGTTGATTGGCAAATATGAAATTTGATCCAATCATTAAGCTTAAGCACTAGCCAGTGATGTAACTTGGACTATTCTTCATCGACTTTAGTTACATATTTGTGCCAGTGTTGCCATGGCAACTTGTCTTAAGCCCCATAATGAAGTTGGCACTCATGGAGTATATAATTCCATGTAGTTGTGACAATCTATTGGTGTGGATAGTTTGAAGACTGCCTTTGGACAGCATAATTATCCCTCGTTACCTGCAACATGAATTTTAGTTACTATACAACCCCGAACTATTCTATCAAAATAAAGACATGATAATTATATTTCATTTGTTAAAAGGGGAAAAAAATTTGCTTCCTGGTCGCTGCCTATTGAAGGCGAAAAAAAGGTCTCTAGAGGTACAGGTTTCACCTTTACAACACCGTAGAGTCTTTTGGATAATTTCCAATTTATACCAAAAGCTTTAAATTAAAGGCAATCAATAATTTTGATTTTGCTTACGCGTATGCCTTCTGCTGTCTATTCTCAGCCCTTAGCCATACATAGTCGAAAGACAATAAGTTGTTGTCTGCGTAGTACGTCCGGTTAAAGACGGCCAGGTCAGCATATATACTATTTAAGTACACGGACATACATATTTTTTTATTCGTAAATTTGTAGCGATGTCGTATTAATTTTTTAAATTTTTATATATAGATTTACACTTAAATCAAAATGTCTGTATAATGACCCTTGAACAGGTAAAATATAGTAGCTAGCTGATTGAAACTGGCGAGAGTATCATGCATTTAAGCATAATAAGAGTTACATTATTTTTTAACTTGGAATTACTTTAAGGCATTTGTATTTTGATGTGGCCTAGCTCCAATGTTTATTCATCACATTTAAAGCCGAATGACTAATCAATGAACCGAACCTTGACTTTAATGCTGTATCTTGAAATCACTAAAAGATATACTTCTACTCGAAGGCGATTGAAAATTTAAAAAATGGCGAAATTAGGATACTAATATGATACAGGGAAGTGTATCTGCTTTCTTAGATATGCAATTTTTTCATATAATCTCTATACCTCACAACAGCGTAATAATTGCTTAGGATAACAGAAGGCTACTGAAAAATTATTATTTAATAGCTAAAGAACGAATTGAAATATTCAACTCCGCATTACTAATAGCACAAAGCCCATAATACCGTGGCTTGGTTCAACAATTATTCTCCTCACGCCTCGCAGGAATCCCTGCCCAAGAAACCCCCCAAGAAAAATCTTTCAAAAGTATTGAGTGCCTATTAATGGCAGAACTATCTTTATGTATTCTTTCATCCGTAAAAATAAGACACGCATTCCTTAGGTAAAAACGACAGTTCATGAATTGTGAATATATGTATCCGCATGAGAAGTGTGTTATTAACGAGTCTCCTGATAAACCACATGATTTTTTTAACAAATCCGAATTTAAAGTCTGTTATCAACATGCACACCCAGGCGTTTGCGTACCAGGTGATTCTGTTTTCAACTCAACTCCGCGTCCCATTCCTCTTGGATTCCTTGGGCCAGCCTGATTTAATGGGAGTTTCTTTGCTATAGAAGTGAAGAGTTCCTTAACGTTTTCTGATGACTTTGCTGATGTTTCGAAAAATAGAAGCCCGGATTCTTTGGCATATGCCTCTGCATCGGCGGTACTTATTGCACGCTTGTCTGGACTGCTAGTGGCTAAATCAAGCTTATTACCCGCTAAAGCTATGATGATGTTATCATTAGCTTGTCTCTGCAACTCTTTAACCCATTGTTTTGCCTTATCCAATGAAGACTTTGTTAAGACTATTAGCAGAAGTTCAATCTCCACATATCAAGTAATTGGAAACTGAAGCTTACAGCTTGTGTAATATCATAAACTACAACAGCACAGTTTGCGTTTCGATAGTACATTGGCGCTAGTGATTTGTAACGTTCCTGTCCAGCTGTATCCCATATCTCAAACTTCACAGTCGTGGTGTCATCTAGAGATATTGTTTGTGTCAGAAAAGCTGCACCGATGGTTGACTCCCTATAGTCATCAAATTGATTCTTTCCACAAAAGTCAGACAAGAGCTTGTAGGAGTAAAAGAGGTTACCTTAACAAAGCGAAGTACTAATGAGCTCTACGTTGAAGTTAGCGAAGCTATCTTCTTCCTTAACTTCCTTAACTTTCTTGACGTACCTTGCCAACTGCAGACTCCCCTATTTCAAATGTTAGATTACAAAGTCTTAGATACTAAATTCTATTAGCCTACCAAGTAACACCAACTTGAACTGTGCGAATCGGTTACCAGCACGGGTACCTGTTGGGGCTCTAGTAGCCATGGTGAAATCAAGTATGCAGGTGTATATTCAATTTTTTCAAAAGTGTAGCGCTGAAAATATTTCCGCTTTCTCCGATTCCAGAGCACAAGAATACGATAATTCAAGGGGTAAATGAGTTTCGTAGATGACGAGCTACCATAGGAATGAAAGGCAATGCGAGGTTTCTAGCCTGATGTATACACGTGATATTATATAATCAAATTAGCAGAATTGTATTGCATGATAGCAAGACTTTAATGTTGGGGAAGAACCCCTTTCCGAAACTAGGGCACTAATTTTCATTTATCTTACTTTGCACAAGGAAATATTCATACAGTTAAAAAAATCGGCGTAAGTAGGAGATGTTGATAAAATTTTATCATGATAAGCACAACCCTAGAGCGTCCGTGGTTTACAAACTGAGATGGCTATTATCTCTGAAGCGTTTATAAACATAGCTAGACAGTTGAATATAGTATTTGCATCATGCTCTTCCGATGTTTAGTAGTTTTTAGATGCACTGGTAGACATAATATAAATCCTCCCAATGGAGGTTTACTTACGTTCTATCAACGATCATTATCCGTCAAGAGTATAACCACTAAAGGCATTGAATTTCCAAATCTATGTTTGTCATCCTGTACGTATCCGCTGTAAGAGTTGTGTTCCCTCCACAGCTACAATTTTAGGTGGTGTGGAAGTCTCAGCTTACATTTACTATACCCAAAAAATGCATTCAGATAGATGACGGTTGATCATTAGACTAATAATTATTCATCAGTTGAATTCCTCTACAAGTAAAACTAAAATTAAACACCGAATTTTTATTGCTCTGGTGTCAAACCTGGAACAACTTCTTTTCACTATCTCTACTGTAAGAGAAAGGCTAAAATCAACTTCCATTCATTGCTAAGCGCTCGGATTTTTGTAAGAACTAAGTAAGGTTTTGATTTGAGACGAGCTTTTTGACACAGCTAACGAACAGTTAGTTATCTTAAGAGTCTGTTGTTATTTAAGGGAACCACTAAATCCCAACTAATTTTCAGGTTTGTTAGAATTGGTATTAGGTTTTCGATCTTTGGGTTGGATGGTGGTGTGCTATACCGTCTGGGCCATTCTCCCGAGTAGAATTTGAATAGCCTGGTTACTTGCCCCACTCGAGACAGGAGATGATTGATTACCTAATATGTAGTATAAATAGTCTTCTCGATTGTAAAATATTGATTCGATCAAGTTAGTATAACCAGTATGGCATAATTGTCAATCTAAAGGGGTGGCTAGATTAACTTATATAATAGCTTTGGATAATTTTTGATTTTCAGTTGTTAATATGTACATGATACTTTGGTGGTTGTAATAATGAGAACGAGTAGGGCATGCTTTAGAGCTTGAACGTTCTGGATCTAAAGAGATCTAGTGCACTAGAATCTAGTAATAGTTGATACTGTCTAAGAAAAAAACGAATGGTATGTTTACTAATCTTAGCAATCATATTCATAAACGTTCCACTGTCCGCCATATTGACATACTCGCTGAAGTAGCTCATTGAAATTAAAAATGTCATAAAAATTTGTGGGAAAAAAGTGGACTTGTACTGATGAGTGATGTGCTTTACATAACCAGAGTCGCTGTTGTGCAGTATCGAAGTGAGTATGGACTGAGGTGAAGACTACGTATTGTTTAATTCTTGGTATTCTTGGTCCGAAAGAGCTCATCTTGTTTGATTTTGCGAATCAGTAAACTTTTGATGGTTTCATAAGAGATACTTTCCTATGAAGCTATTTAGGTTTATTTTGACAGAGTTCCCTAATTACACTTTTATGTTAGTTATACTTCTCGAAACGTGTCTCTTATTGAGTTGTTTCCTAAATTACAAGGAAATTATGATGATCTTTATCATGTCTCAATTCAGAAGAATTCACTGTTTTGAAGATTCTAATCCACTGAACATAATCAGCCTTCAAAGTTTACCGTGATCGACATTAATTATCTCTTTTGCCATAAGTGTGATGTTTTTGTAATACAATAGTTTGTAATTAGTTTACTTTGATCGTCTTGCCAGAATCATGTGGGTGGTATCTACTCTCTAACCATGGAACGGGCGGTTTAGATGGCTCTGAAGATAAACTTCAGAATGGTACAGAACATTCGTCTTCGTTCCGATGCTATACTGTTAATTGTCCTAAAGATAACCATATTTTACTCTAATCATCATATTATAGAAGTAGATAAATTATATGATAAATTGAGGCTTAGGGACGTTTAAAATCTAATTTTAAAAAGTTGGATGAGTTAGTCCTCAGAATAACGGTTTTCATTAGACTTCTTCCACAGAGACCACAATTTGCGCTCGCTTGGACTATCAACTTCACATCTTCCCCTTAAAACTGAACACTAATGACAAGGAAAGCCTGGTAGGCCTTAGAAACTTGATTCTCTTCAAGGTCTTATCGACAGGCGCCATTATCTACTAAAGACCCAAATTATCCTAACGTTATAACGTTGTAAATGTCTATTTTCAGAAAGCTGTGGTGAGCTCTAATTGCTATAATGATTCAGCTACCTTTTCGGGACATAAATGTACACGCAACATTGACACAATATGCTTTTACTTCGCCTTCATCACCATCTACACCAACCCTAGTCATAGATCGACCATCTGGAGGCATACGATTGAACGACGGAAAATCACTAGGGAAGAGGATCTTTAGTATCGCTGGAATTTTAGGGATAATAAAGCTGAGACTTGGTACATACCGAAACTACGAGGTAGTAACAGAGAAAAGCTGACGACGGTTTTAGATAAGTACATTATTGTCATTACGAAAGCAGAGAAAGCTGGTATACTGAAAGGGCATTCGATATACGAAATTAAAGCTACAGAGTTACTGCCCTTAAGGGAAAGAACATTATACGATCAAGATGAAGATACCTATCTGGCTTTACTGAAATCTTTTTTGAAGTTAGGGCCTATGTATTTCTCTTACTCCTTAGATCTCACAAATACATTTCAACGACAATCGCAGTCTGACTTAATATCTCCATTGTGGAAGCGTGCAGATGACCGTTTTTTCTGGAATAAATTTGTACAGTCTGACTTTATCGACTTCCGTATCTCAGGAAGTAGGCAGCAACCCGGGCAACAGTCCGCTATTGATCCTTATATACTTCCCGTGATATTTGGTATGCTACGTATAGTACCTACTCAAATTAAGAGCACGCTCCTGACTCTAGTTCTTATCACTAGAAGATCGAGACACAGGGCTGGATCAAGATATTTCTCGAGAGGAATAGATGAGCGAGGAAACGCTTCGAATTTTAATGAATCTGAACAAATTATTATTTTAAATGACACTTCATCTGGACTCAATGGCTTTGGTGGAGAGAAAAATTTAAAAGATAGGAAAATTGGGGATTCTTGCAAAGAAGTTCAAATCTTATCTTATGTACAGATCCGTGGAAGTGTTCCTGTTTACTGGACTGAGGTTAACAACCTCTATTATACACCTAAATTACAAGTTCGGGGAGTTGAGGCTGCAGTCTCAGCTGCAAAAGCTCATTTTGAGGAACAAACTAAGTTATATGGCGATATTTTTCTAGTTAATCTCGTGAAGCATACTGGTAGAGAACAAGCGATTAAAGATGCTTATGAAAAGATGATAAATCTACTTACTTCCAAACCAGTTGATTATAAAGGGCCCGATGACTTTGGTGATGAAAAGCTACGGAACTTAGAACCTAGCAGCTATCGGCAGATAAAAGATCAGTTACATTATATATACTTTGATTATCATAACGAGACAAAAGGCCTAGGGACGAATAAAACGCAAATTTTTTTAGACCGGCTGGCAAAGGTGTTAGAAAAGCAGCAATATTTTTATTGTATAGAAACGCCTGGCGATAAAGCTCGATTAGATGTCCGGAATCAGCAAAGTAGTGTCTTTCGTACTAATTGCATGGATTGCCTTGATCGAACAAATATAATTCAGAGCCTGTTAGCAAAATCTGTTCTTAATCGTCAACTCAGAGATGTGGGTGTTTTAAGTCGACATGAAGACCTTTCATCATTTGAAGGCTTTGAGTTTCTCTTTCGTAATCTTTGGGCAGACAATGCTGACGTCATTTCCAAAGCCTACTCTGGATCTGGGGCTCTAAAGACGGACGTGACCCGAACTGGAACACGGACCAAGGCTGGTATGATTCAAGATCTACGAAATTCTTTGACAAGATATGTAATGAACAATTTTCTGGACGGTCCAAAACAAGATGCTTTTGACTTATTTATGGGCACATACCTTCCTGGTACAGACTCTGATTTAATTTTTATAGACAAACGGCCACTTCTTATTCAGTCCATTCCTTACATACTTGCTTTTAGTATATTTTTTGTCTTGGTAGGTTTGTCTTCACGGCGACTACCTGATGCCGCGGCGTTTCCTGTAAAGTTCTTCACTTTGTTTTGGTTTGTAGTTGGTGTATGGTGTTCAATTTTTATTATGAGCCATGGAATGCTTTATGTAAGTCAAAAATTATAATACTATAATATCATGTGAACTAATAACGCAAAAGGTTAATTGGCCTAAGCTGGTTCCAAGACCTTGGGCTGTCGAGGGCTACAAAGAAGCATTTAATAGTGTATTGAAAGATAAAGTTATTGGCTCCCTAGTTACAAGACATGAGCGAGGTCTTAGTATTGTAAGATACACTAATGCTGAAGAAGGAAAAAAAAGGATTGAGTAGAATTGGGATGTAATGTAATCTGTACGCAGGATATTTTAGACAACCGGAAAGATAATAGGTGCCCAAAACCGACGCGACAAATTTATTTAATGGAAAAATTATTTCTCTGCATGATGTATTTGCAGCAGATAACTTATGAAGTCAAGTCAGATTCTTTCTCTCTATTTCTCTTTGCTGAAGGTAAAGTTTAAAGAAGGTTTAATAAAAGAATAAAAAAATAAAAAGATATACTCGATTGAGATTCTTAAGTTCAGTATGAGAGTATCTTTTCAAGACTAGCTCAAACCTAGTTAAAGAAACCCCTATTAATCGAGTTTCATATTCTGTTAGGCAGAAGATGTTTAAGGATTGAAGAAAAAGAAATATTTTTAACCACCATTTTTAATTCTATTCGTAACAGTCTTCCGATACATTTTATATTAAATGCGGGAATGAGAATTAAAGAATCGGATATGGACATAAATATTTAAATTCACAAGCCTGATAAAATCTCTTCTCGGTATAAATGAATGTCAGGTTAGAGCTACCGAAATTCTTTTGCGGAGTCCTTAATTGGGATCAATTCTCTATTTTTTCTTTTTCTTTTTCTTTTCCATGGGTTCTTCAGGCCTCTGGATTGATTTTAGGCCTCGTACAATGTTCAATGTTTTAATTAGAGTCCAATGAATTAGATCAATTGATTTTAGAATTATGTTTTTTTTTCACCCTGGGATGAATTGTGGGAATGCTGTTAACCTGCAAGGAGTGAAGAGCCTTTTCGAGGTTACAACCTCTAATTCAATCCAGCCGTATCGAATTACATGAGACGATAGGCCTTGGTCCCTAGCTTTATCGTACAGTTGAAATGAATCTATCCTTTTTGATAGGCGCGGGCATAATCAGTAACTGATAACTCTCAGAGTCGGTTTTGGTGACTTTTTTTTTTTAATGATGAAATAGGAGCAAAATTTAAGAAGTTAATTTTTATGTTCTTTAAAAAGAAACATAAATTCAATGTTCATATGGCTACCATAGCTATCAAGAAATAATATTTGCAATTGATTATCTTAACAAGTCTCAGGAATGAGAATCTTCTTGGGACACCCGATCTCTACGTCATTTGAGGTCCAGAAGTACTTATATCCAGTCTGGGGTAGATTTGGACGAACCCCACGTTTAATTTGATTTCATTTAACCCGATATGGCGCCTTAGTGCCCATGCAGGTGCTATCTACTTCATTATTTACATGAGAGGGAAAGCTAACTGGTGAAAACCCTCTCTAACTACCCTATTTAATCTATGGTTTAGTGTTTACCTATAGGAAGTGCACTGGTACTATCTGCCCATGTATTAGGGCCTCTCTCTTATGCCAGATTTCTCCCTTCTTCTGGCACAGTTCTCTATCCGCTATCGCAGCTTCAACGTCTCGTACCAGCCGAAACTGTGAGAGCCATCCTTTGTTCAAGATCCACTGGGCGATCCGAGTTATATCTTCATGACTATTCATCATTGCTTGGAAGGATCTTTCCTTTGCTCTCCTCAACCAATCTCCTCTTCCTTTCGACCACTGGGGGCAGGCCATAATCATGTGTTCGACGTTTTGAGAGGGGTAACCGCATGGGCAGCGAGGTGTGACTACTCCGGGCACCTTTCTTCGGAACAAATAAGAGTTGAACCCAATATGTTCACTTCTTATTTGCATAGCGATACTACTTTGGGCACTCGTCAGGTTTCGGGGACCCCACGTTTATTTATTTA
Organism: Erysiphe pulchra; assembly: GCA_002918395.1. Lineage (NCBI taxonomy): Eukaryota > Fungi > Ascomycota > Leotiomycetes > Helotiales > Erysiphaceae > Erysiphe > Erysiphe pulchra. The sequence goes on along the minus strand of PEDP01000983.1, from coordinate 3,854 downwards.
TTTACTTTAAGGTCCTAGGCCGAAGCCCTACATCTAATTGGATCTAGGACCGGTGGAGCTGGCAGAGGCCATGCTCGAAAGCATGCATTATTCGTTCATACCATTTAATATACCCTAAGTGGATATTATCATTGTAAAATAAGAAGAAAACAAAAGAAAAAATTATAAAAGGGAAATGATTCTAATAATGTGTGCTAACATTTCTCACATTAGCGTTCATTCTACCATTATCTCGTAGCATTAAAAATTTGTATACTTTCCTCGCATCCAGCTGTGGATTAATCGATTTCTGTGTTTTTGTAGCAGCCCGTAAGCCGAGCGAATTCTTTAAACTTCTCTAAGTAGTCATGTCCAAGAAGTTGGCTAGTAAAAAAGTCTAATGTCTTGCCCCTTCTAAGTCTACGTGTAATATGGGCGTGGTTTTTACAGCGAATAAAGTGCACAGATGAAGTCTCTTGCCCACAGCTGCATTCTAGAACAGCATTCTTGTGCTTGAAGCGACGATGATATGCTGCGAAATTTCCATGACCTGTTCTGGCGGCTATAAGATGATGTAGTAGCCACCAGGGTAGGGAGAGTTCTGTGGTGGGTTTCTACGATGCATCTGTAGATCCAGATCCCGATATCGGGCTGGGCAAGCAGTTGACCAACACTCGTCTACTAGAATTTGTCGGCATAAATGCATAAGTCGACGTAAGTAGGCTAGAGTAATACATCCAGGCACTATTTCTCGTGTAGGAAGTGTTAATAAAGCTCTCGAGTTAAAGCATCAGCTTCTTCATTATCTGTAATTTTTGAGTGTCCTGGCACCCATTTAACTTCTACTTTTGCGTTTTTTGATACCTCGTTAAAGACACGTGTGAGCTTTAGGCTCGATAAGGTCCTCTCGGTCTTTAATGCCCCAACAGCTGCTTGATTATCCAAAAGAACAAATATATTTTCCTCACTATGTCGTGCAAGAAGAGCTGCATACAGTGCTTCTGCTGCCCCATGAAATTCAGCATCATAAACTTCGCCACCATGTAGAATGCCTTTGTTCGAGATTCAATCACAAATGGTCTTATTAAACTTAAATATACACCAACTGACCTTTGCCGGGCAGACGGGCTTACTAAAGGACTTCAAAGAATCAAACATACAACCTTCTGCAATCAAATAAATATTAACTTAAATCACTCAGTTTTATTTCCCCCTCTCAAATGTTGTTCCCCCTCGTTGAAGAACGAGACCCCAGGAAGAGCGGCCAAGGCCCTCTGATGAGCCATCCGAGTAAGCACAAATATCCAATGGACTAATCGAGCTTAACCAACGAAAGTGTGAGCTTATTTCTTCATTTTTCGTACTGGGCTATTCGCTGTATTTGGGCGCAACGAGTGCTTCAGCTGCCTCAGCTAACGGGAGTTAATGGTAAGCTCTCTGGACTCGAGTCATCTAGGTCTCTGGTCGACTTGATATCCTTTTCTTTTTCTTATTATTTTGCGTTCCAACATTTGGACAAGTGCTAGCTCTTATCCCTGAAAGATGACGATTATTCAGGGAGTTTAATCTAGCGGCTACCCGTAAATGAATCCCCTCTAGTAACACTCGAGCTGGGGGGATACCCGATTATCTATGAAGCACTACATTTGGAATCATTTTCCACACTGGAAGTGCTGCTCTCGGAGCTAAATATAGTGTTATATCTATTAAAGTACATAGATAAGTAGTTTGAGGAGTTGATATCCCTTTCCTTGATGGTCGCGACATTCCTGGCCACCACACATCTCCTGAATATGTTGCTATTGGGAGTACATATGCATTCGCCGCTGTTACCAAAAGACCAGGAGATGCTCCTCTTCTGACAGTCTTCAAACGCCTCAAATTTTGAGCCACCTTAATTGCTTTTCTAAACCATTTTTCAACGTGATATTTAAAGGATAGTTGAGAATCAAGATGCACGCCTAGCCACCTTATCTATTCAGTTGGTGCAATCTCGGCTGTATCGATGTTTATATTAGCGAAACCTTTTTGACTACGGCCCTGGAACTGGATAACTTCAGACTTCTCTTGGTCGAATTTAATGGCATTTCTATGAGCCCAGTCCAGCAGACTATCAACTTCTCGCCGAGCTGCTGCTGCTGAGTCTACAATTGTGGGTCCTATTCCTAAAATTCCAATATCGTCAGCATAGCTGAATCGTGCTCTAGTGGTTCCGCTGAGCATAGGTTACGCCATATGTAGGAGAAATATCAACGAAGAAATCGGTGTGCCCTGTTGTCAGATTTGTTCCTGTGAATATGGGTTTTATTATTGAGGTTAAGTGTTGGGAGTTGAAATAGGGAATAGTGGTTGAAATAGGAAATGGTAGTTTCGAATTGGCAACAGTTGTTTTTCAAGCAGGTCTCGCCAAATTTTAAGGTGTTATCTTTCCAATCCACAAAGGGTTATTTCTCTCTAACCAAGGAAGACCAAGGATAAGATCATATTTGCATGGGTTTGTTACATAGGCGGAGATCTTTTCTGAATGCCTTCTTATTTTTAAAAGAAAGGTGACTTGGTGAGTTATTTTTGGACCCTCTTTTCCCTCAAATCCAGTAAGTGAAAGGGGATAGGCTATTGTTTTACATAATAGATCTAGACGTTGAGTTAAAGATTCAGAAATAAACGCAAGACCCGAAGCGTCAGTATCTACAAGGGCAATGATGTTTTCATTCTCTATCTTAGCATTTATATACATGTGACGTGAAATGGAGATACCTGTGTGTCCAACCGTGAGAGACTTCAATAGACGACTATCTATTGAAGTTGACCTTTTGACGAATCTACTTCAGAAGGAGGGCTAGCTTCTATAGACGAAATCGGAACCCCAGAAAATTTACCCAGGGGACAATTTGTTACTATGTGGCCATTTTTGTTGCATCGAAGACAGCGTCCGAGAGAACGTCATACATCTTTTGCCTCAATAGTGAGCTGTCCATCAGGTCCTTTTTGCCGAGAAAGAAGCTCTAGATCCATAAGTGATCCCCCCTGAGAAACTGTTAACTCATTGGGATTTACTGGAACTGAGGATCTGTTGAAGGGTGCTGGATTATAAAATGGAACTGGCATTGTTGATAGAATTGAACTACGTGGCATGTGATTTATCTCCTGAAAAGCAGCATCCTTCTCGTGTAAATAGCTAACAGAAGCACGATACTCTACTGGGACTCCATGCGCAATCACAAGTGCGTTCCGTAATCTCGAGGAAGCCGACGCTCCAACATCACTTTCCAATTAGCTTTATCTAGATTGCCGTATGTTGAATCTGTCATATTATCTTCGAAAATTGTAATGAAATTATGAAACTTCATATTCTTTTCATATAAATTCTCAATGGTTCGAGTTGCTTGCTCCCAAAGTCCAGGAGCTTGGCACATTTGCTTTAATGCTAATAAAAATTCTGTTAAAGTCTTGATCTCTAGAGGAATTGTCGGATCATCTAAGCATCGGAACAAAGATCTCATCTTAACTAAAGCTCCAGACCCCAAACACTGGTATGAAAATTCAACTTTGGATAGTTCAGTTGGGAATTGGATATGACAGCTGTTTATTTGATTGACTAATTACGAGCAGAACGCACGCAGTGTGTTAATGGATTTCAGGGCTTTGCTATGAAGCTCGGCTGTGGATATAATTTATGATCTAAAGTAGACTGAGTTTCTAAAGAATGTAGGATAAAAATAGAGTGTTCAACGAGGAATTAGACAAGAATTTAAGATAAGTTCTTAGATTGGTTAAATTTGGTGTTTAAACAGACTATAGAATAATGAAAGTACAAGACAAAAAGCTGATGATCTATTAGGCCCAACCTCAATATATACTCTCTGATCTTGACA
>PEDP01000982.1:0-15176 GCA_002918395.1 Erysiphe pulchra | reverse complement strand
AGAAAAATATCAGTTTTATGAGTATTTCGTATGCGTTGTCGAGAAGCATCATTTTCTACATATTTTGATTTAAATTTTCCTGAGCATTTGAAAGAAATGTAACAAATTAGGCGACCATTGCACCTTTCCAATTTTTACTTAATGAATGCATACCCAGCCTGTTTGGCATGCTATTGGCAAGATGAAAATAAAGCTTCGAATGACTCATATTGAGCTTCGGCGGGCAGTGATAGAAGTTCAATGTTTGGCATAAATATAGAATATTGATTTGGTAAAATATGTATTATGAGCTGAATTTTTTTGGCGAATATTGTTTGAGGAGATTTTATAGAGTTAAGTAGCAAAAATTAATGTCGTTGTTCTTGTTAAAATTCATCATTCAAAATATTGCTTGTTAGTCTGTTGACTAGGTAACATAAATAAGTTTCACATATTTATTATTTTGACAGGGTTCAATTGAAATAGAAGTAAAAATAATATTTTCTTCATAGTATTTTGGGTTAGGCTTGCCTTACCACCTACGATGTAGGAAAAGATCTACCAAAGGGGGCGACACAGGGGGCTACAGATATCACTCGCCCCTTTGATGTCAGATTTTGACGGCTCGCTTACTTCAACATGACCCCGATTGTAGTTAGAAGTTTTGAGTGTTAAGTTTTACTTTAGTACTTTTATTCCTGTTTTTAAAATTGCGCAATCTATCGTACGATGAGTATTAACCAATGAGTGTGTCTTTTTCTTCTGGTGTGTGAGGAATTGATTGCGTTGGAGCTAAGAAGAAATTAAGACTTATTTTACGAAAAAAATTTACTCACACATAACAAGAGTGAAATTAAAATGGTTAAAATACCTTGAACACCCTACATATATTGGAAAATATAACTCAATTTATAGTCACTGAATTTGGGACTCCAAAAAAGAGAAACTAGAATAGGATACTATCTAGATAGAAATAAATGAACGAAAATTAGCAGCTGACTTTTAGTTAATACATTAAAGGGTATTTTATTATGATATAGTATATAAGTAAATGTGAACCAATAAGAAAAAAATGGGGTTTTATACTTCATCTGAAGCGAGACTACCCCTCAGGTTGCTATTTCAACGACTAGTAGCTCTAGCAATAGTGAAAACTCCGACAATCACGATTGCCAGGGTAAAAATTGCTCCTGGAAGTAATAGATCGTTCGGTATACCGGGTATAATTTGCTCTTGAGTCTGATTAATTGAATGCCCTCGGGACCTCCTTGCGGTTATTTCATCTTCTGACTCCTCGGATATTTTTTTCCGTCTTTCGCGTATTCGAGGAGATGGAGAGTCTACCTCGCGACTCGTTATAGTTAGTGAGTTTAATGCTGTATTAACTGGTGGATCTTCAGGCTTGTGAACAAAAAGATCAACTTTATCACGATGATTTTGTCGCGCAAGCATGATAGCTTCAAATAGGTCATGATCTGTTGTGATGGACACAGTGTCTCCATCATCATCTAGATAGCTCAGAGCAAACCCAGAATCACCAAGCTTACCATTTTCAAATGAAGGTGCACCACCTACAGCATCAATTTCAGAGCCAAGTTTTGAAATGACTGAAGTAAAAATTTCTGAGATACCCTGAGCTGGTGCAACCTTAATTCGATGAACTCTTCCACTGGGAGCTTTAAATTTAAACGGGAAGGGAATTTCTTCTACTGGCGTATTAGGAGAAGGAGTTACAGCAGACTGTGACCGTGATGCAGGGCCTGTGTGAGATGCTGAGTCACCAGGAGCAATACTAGGATCAACTGCTCGTTCCAGACCCCGAGAAAGTTCTGGCGACATCAGGCGTGACCTTATACCACTCGTATGGTGACTGCCATCTCCAGACATCAAAGAATCTGCATCATTATCCATAGAAAGCCAAAATCTGTTCCATGCAGGACCTTCACTATCCCCATTTGACATAGAATTTATTTGTTCCAGAGTAGCATATGTGAGCTTCAGGACATCTACCATGCCAACTATTTCCCCAGTCGCATTCATGACTGGAAGATTCAGATAATGACCATCTTTTTCTTATTAGCTGTATCAATAAAATAAAGAAGAGAAAATCTCTTACCATGCATTTTTCTCAAAGCAGCTTGAATACTCATACTAATAGGTGCAAAATCTGGGTGGGGTGTCATAACACGAACAACGCTGCAATTTGCTGGGTCTAACCCTGGAGCAATAACACGTAAGACGACATCCTTACTGGTAAAAATACCAGTAATTGATCCTTGATCTTGAACAAGCACTGCAGTAGTGTGATTTTCTTTCATTAATGCAGCAGCTTCCCTTACTGATGTTCGAACAGATACTGTAGTAGGCGGACTACCATCGAGTACTGATTCTAAAGTTGGCCCTGACATCTTAACGCGAAGAGCTTCCACATATTGAATAACTTGACGAGGCTGGCTTGATCCAAGCTCAGATTGTACACCTTCTAATGCATCGTAAAGTTTTCTAGACGAGCTATAGGCCCTCTCTAACTTTTCCATTGCATCGTAAAAGCATTTTGTTATATCAAGAATGCCAGATATGTCCTGATTCTCATCCATGATAGGTAGATGACGAAACCCCTTTCTCACCATCAAGTCTAGTGCATCGGTAGCGCTTGTATCTGTCCTTGCACACAAAGGATTCTTGGTCATGATTTCTGCGATAGTTACACTACTTGCTTTCGTCCCTGTGCCCACCACCCTGAATGCAAGATCTTTTGCAGTGAATATACCAGCGATTCGATCATCGTTATCAGTGACAAGAACGCAGTCTTCTCTCTTTGCTGCCATCAATTGTGCAGCTTCGGCTACAGTTGTATTTGGCTTGATTTGAAGTGCTTGGCTAGGGCGGAGCGCCAAAACAGTTCCTGGAGGCGCTTTTCGTGTTTGCCGCGCTCTTCCAGTTGTATTTTTTTTTTTGCCTAAATCTGTCTCGATTTTTTTCCGTATTGCCTAATGCCATTTCATTAGCAGTTATGGGCACTGTGGAGTTGTTATAGCTTTGATACCTCATCTCGCTTTGATTGTTTCTGCCTACTTGCGCTCATCGTTGAGCCAGCTACTTCAGAGATATTCGTATCTATGGGTGGGCGCGGAATTTGGGAAGACGATAAGTGTGATGGACTGTTGAAGTTTGGAAGTGTACCCCGAGCAGCTGGACCACGAGAGGGCGCGCCCCTCATGGTGCCAGAAGTGGACATGATGGAGCTGATACTTAATATCTATACTTGGAAATCTACTTTTTTTGCTTATAAGCGATATTGTATGTCCTAATTCAGAAGGATGATTCTATTCCTTGGGATTAGTGCCCCAGTTATTATCACGTTCTTCTTTCCCACAAGCGGCATCGTCGGCTAAACTACGATTACGGAAGGACAAGGGTATTTCATCTGAAAATTCGCTGCTATGGCAACGATATTTGTTGACTCTATTTCTCTACTTCATGCAAGCCTCATTGTCGTACAGCAAAGCACAACTTCCAAATTCATACAAACTAAATCTATCAGTTGCTACATTGTTCTTTATCCTATCAAATCTACAGTTTCAATTATTCTGACTTCAAAAAATATTCTTAATTGAAAATTAAACCTAAAAGATCCGGAGAGGATCTCAATTTTTCTAGAAAGCTAATTTACAACGCGCTTCTCTACTGAGCGGTCAAGCTAAATAACTTGCCCGGCCTAACGGCTTGCGCTGCGTGAGGTGAGATTTTTTTATGTGTTTTCTAGTGTTGTGAACATTGAAAGCTACGAATAGATTTCATATTTACTCTGGTCAATTAACTTTGAAAAAAAATTCGACTTACACAAAACTAGTCTCGGAACCTATAAGTGTACTTAACTGTATTACTTTCAACGACAACATTTCCGAACTCGTCAAGCATAAATAATGCTGTCAAATCCAAATAGTAACCTTCATCTTCGACAACGACAACATCGACGCCAAAATTCGACGCCATCAGCATTTGAACCATTGAAGGTTTCTAGCTTGCCAAAAATTCAAAAACATCATGGACACCGACGGGGAATGAGCCTTGACCAAAGAAGACGACAAACACCACCGCAGGATCGAATGATTAGTCATGTAAGCACAGGATATTTATCGACACCACAGCATATTTTGCGAGAAACGCAGCAGCAAAGACTGATTTGCCCGGGCCAGCAGTACATGCAATACAGTAGTAACGACGACAGCTACCTTAGTTCACCTGTTGTAACACCTCATCGACTTTCTCTCGATTCTAATTACGTGAATAATTATGGAGAAATTGCCCAACCATCCCAATCTTACCCATATCACGCGCCTATGAACTGGACAATGGAAATTAACCAGCCTAATCATCATAAAAATAGTAATTTTAATCTCATTTCTTCTGATCCAATAGCTCCAACTTCCACGTACCTGGATTTCCACTCCAGTCTCGGGGAAGGAATAGGAAAGTCAATTCAAGGAGACTTCGGTAGAAATTCTGTAGGCAAAAGAATAAGTGACGGAATTATAGACCGAGTATCACAGTTTGAAAATTTGGCCTTACAGGTACCACACCGTCCGTTAACACCTTCGAGCCATAACACATCTAGTACGTAATCTCTAAATTTTGATATTGGTATACTAATCTCATCAGGTTGTTTCCCGCCAACACCAATCGATACACCGCATGTAAATATGATCAAATTAGAACCAACGAACGTTAGATTCATGGACGGTTATGACACCTCCATGGAAGAGACAATTAAGCCAAGTTACAAGCAACGTGCAAGCGGTATTTTTGATGATATGCGGAAAGAGCTAGAGTTAACTTCACGTTCATATCTTTCGGATTCTGGCACAGTGAAAGAGCACCTATCATTCGATTCCACTTCTCTTTCAATGGATAATTTTATGAACCTTTCCAATCTGCATGTGGAGCTACCAGATAACGAGAACAAATTTGTCCCTGAGCCTTTATTTTCTCCAGACTCATCGGACATGCCTTCTATTTTATCAGGATATCAATCTTCTCAAGAAGAGAACCAATGCCTAATGATAACAGACCATTTTAGCAATAGTTCAAATCTGGAAAATACTTCAGAACAATATCCTGTGACTGTAAACAAATCATCACTTTCGTTCTCGTCACCAAGGCGTAAATCCACTCATCGTAGATTCGATTCGACATCCACCATCAATCTTGAGGATTCTATTACAGAAACCGGAATTACAACCGATGAAATCGCTAGTTATATATCGGGACCAGAACCTGGAGATGGAGCGAAATGGTTGTGCTTATATCCTAATTGTCGAAAACGGTTCGGTCGGAAGGAAAATATTAAATCTCATGTTCAAACTCACCTGGGTGATCGGCAATTTCAATGTCCATTTTGTAAAAAATGTTTTGTACGTCAGCACGACTTAAAACGACACGCAAAAATACACAGTGGCATCAAACCCTACCCATGTCAATGTGGAAATAGCTTTGCCCGACATGATGCGCTTACACGCCACAGACAAAGAGGAATGTGTATCGGAGCTTTTGAAGGTACGGTTAAAAAAGCTGCAAAACGCGGAAGGCCTCGTAAGAATCGGCCTAATGATGTAGAGAGACTCAATAAGTCCACTCGAACTCAAAAGAAGAATCAAGAAATGTCTGCCTCCTCATCAATATCAGGTTGCTCGGAGAGTGGAGACGTATCCCCTCGTAGCTATTCTAGAGAAACTTCTGACGTAAAATCATGTGTAGAATTGGACTATCAAAAAGCTCCCTTGATAATTAGCAATGCTAGTTACCAAGACATGCAATCGCAGTTGCTATCAACTAACTCACTTTTCTCTTCAAATGCCGAGACTCAGTGCTCAAACTCCTTTGCAAGCTCGCTAAATTCAAGTGCTTGTTCTGTTTCTGAAAATACGCCTGTCCCTGATGCATCTCAATCCCAAAATGAGACTCACCATACAAACTCATACCAATCTTCGCCCCAGATGTATGAATCGCTCTCCAGTCCAGAATCTCTTAGTAATTACTTCGATATGGAGCCCCATCAGAATGGAAGTGAAGTACATCTAAGTATCTCCAATGCACAAAACCTATGTTCACGCGAGGAAGATCTATTCCTGGATGTCTATCCAATGACAAGCCAAGGCCCTGGCCTTAGAAATCCCAGACAAGATCATGATTTTTTGATGGGGAAATATGTCGACTCATTGAATCAAGCAAGAGGAGATGATGAGCTCTTTTCCAGCTCTCAGGAAGTGTTCTATGATGCTTAATAATGGTAATTTAGGGAAAAAAATACAGATTGTAAATATTGTTATCTAAAGGTGGATCTTCGTACAGATAGAGTTGATGAATCTCTTTTTTTTTACTATGGCGTATTGTAAAATTTTGGATATGAAGGCAGTAATATTTGGAAAAGTTTGGTCAAAGTTCGGAAAGCACTGGTCGGTGGTGTTTACACAAAACACACTACACGGTGCAAACTTGAAAACGGCGCAATGCGGGGAAAAAAATGGGGGGAGGCTTGGGCGATCTATCATGGAAAAGTCAGTGCTCTCTGCTCGTGATGGGCAGCAAGCAGCACTAACCAATAGTGGGTCCCAAAATTGAATCATTGTATCTTGTTTCGTATCTACGAGAATTTGGCCTGCTCCTCGGACACCGAGGAGCCTAGGGGGTGGTGTTTTGCTCCATTAGCGTTTAATGATTGGTTGAGAGGTAGCTGAAAGATTTATTATTAAGCGAAAAGTAAAAAATCTTTATAGCAAGCATCTAATTTTCGAAAATTCATTGTGGGAATCGTATAGCAGATATGCTCTTTTTTGTGTCGTTATATCAAGTATGCTCTTTTTTTCTCACCTTAAATTTATCGTTATAGCAGACGTGGCCTTTTTTCTTGGCATTCTTGCTTGGAGCCAATCAGAGGCTCTAAAAAAACCCATTTTTTTCCATCAACCTCCTCTGAATTGCTTCAAATTTACATATATATAATTTAACTCTACTGAGATATCAAAAATCTACTTTCGAATCCATTTCACTCTGCATTGCATTCCTGGCGAGCGCTGAAAGAACCTCGAAATGCACATTTTGGTGGGGTCGCACGGACCACCCGTGCTTTTCCGACCTCGCTACGGAAAAAAATTGATGTAAATGCATTGGGAGTAGGAGGATCAGCCTAAAGACTTCTGTTTTCGTTACAACGGTAATATTCTATCATAGCACTGACATGTAAACGGCAAGATTAGATTTGTACGAAGTCGTAAATCTCAACTTCCAACCGTCTATATCCTAGTCGAGGCGGGTTACAAGGATACTAAACAATACAACTTCTTGACGATAGTAACAAGTGACGATTTATCGAAACTTGATAAAGCTGTTTTTCATGAATAGAAAGTTGATACCATAATGTCTCTTTTTTAAAAATCAATAATATAATGGGTGCCATCACTATATCAATACCGTTCTTTTGTCTAAATAAAGTAAGATTCCCACCCGTCCCCATCATCCTTCTCAACGCTATATTCATCTATTCGCAGTTGTTTCAATATGCATCAGAAACTTGCATTCGGGATTCTGGATAAACCATTAATGTGCCGTTTTTTCCAGTGCCGCCGTATTATCAAATTAGTGAACTTAGTCTAAAAGTGCCACCAATGAAGCTTTTGGCTGCTTAGCGAGTATATGTGTCAGAAAATCAATCGAATGGGCAAGATCAGCTTCGCAATGTGTTTTTGATCAATTGATGACACGGCAAACTACATTTTTAGTCAAATATCATCATCGCTTGAAACAGCCCACAGTGTAGGGAATAATTGGACCACGCGCTTTATTAAGCGCCAAAACCTTGATATCATTGTAGGCCTCCGATCTAGGAGAAGGCCAGAGAGGATTTAGATATAAGTAGTCTCTTTAATATTATAATTTGATCCATATTTCAAACATCTTCTGGTAAAAATCATTAAGAATTAGATTAGAAGTCAATTCATTACAACATAGTTCACTTAATTATAACACTCATTAATTTTAACCAATTCTTTCTTAATTTAAAGCCGTGGCACTTCATAAAGTGCATAGTCCAGTTATTCCCCATGGTGAGGACTATTTCAAGCGATGGTGATGTTTGACGAGAAATGTAGCTTGCTTCGTCGTAAATAGGTCAAGAACGCACTGTGAGACTGATCCTGTTCGCTCCATTGATTTTCTGACAGATACCACTTGCTGAGCAGCCAAAAGCTTCATTAGGGATAGTCTTTGCCAACTTAATTACTACCTTTTTAACCATTTATGCAAAGACGGTCACGCGTTTCTCGAAATTATATGGCTTTCGTTGACAGATTTGTTATTGGATTAAGTCTTTGTATTTTGAGGACTGTCTGTAATTGTTCCCTCATTTTTTTCAAAAAAAATACATATATTTATCTACATATTTATAGAGAGCTGAATGAGATAAGAATATTTTTCTACACATGGTTGTAAAAACACTGGTTATTTTGTTATTAGATGAGTGAGGCCATACTAAAATAGAGAGAGTATGGCACGGGTGCGGTGGTGGGAGTGCCCGAAATATTGAAAAATTATATCTTAACCAAAGGTTTAAGAATGTTAATGCTCAGATCCGTGATGAATAGTCATTTATTGCACCTTCAAACGTATAATTCCACTCTTTTTTCTTCAGGAATATTCCATTTAAATAAGAACTTATAACAGTGGCTGTGAAAACCCCGTGGGCGGGAAAAGAGTCTTCAATTCTTTTATATTTTGTGCGAGCCGGACGAAGCTTAGACACGAGCGTCCAAAAAGTCACATATATGAATCTATATAACCCTAAAGGCTCGTTTTCCACATATACTGCTTAAACAGACACCACTAGAACTCAGGTAACGGTGCTCTTCCCTTGGGAGTCGGTATAATATCAAAAAACTGTGAGCATTCAATTTAATTAAGGGAGCCAACTTAGTCTTATCCATCATTATTGCTACTGGGGCTGGGTTAACTGCTACTTTGGCTTGTTCAGTGTAGCATTCATTAGACTTTGCATGAGTTTCTTTATGAACAGATCAATAATTGTCAATTTTCTACCTATATTTTCTCGCACAGAGAACCGCCCGACTAACAAGCACACAGTTAACGTGTATCAATATTGAGATTTACAAAATAATGGAAAAACCAAAAACAAATGGACCTTAACACTAAAGATAAACAATAATGACGATAAATGCGTACAAGTTTCTTTAAAGAGGGCACAACGTGACAGTCACAGTCGAGCAACAATAACCATAAAGCGTATACATCTACAAATATACAGCAGGTACTTCTAAATTATTTTATAAGTGACGTCAAGGACCAGCCTTATTCAGCCACTGGCAGAGTCATACAAAACTAGCAATCTCTTTGATGTATTTGGCCTAATATGAAGATGTACAATTATCCTTTTTACTTGAGTCGTCTTTGGGTTACGAGTTTAGCAAAATTACCTTTTCAAGGGCTAAGTGTTTCAGAAACCCGTGACAATCCAAGGTCTATTGGATGAACAGTTCATAAATCTGAACATCAGCCTTTTCTAAATATGTCGCCATTTAGTGAACGAATTGAACTTTATAAACCTTGTGTATTTTAACGATTCGCTCGATCAATCAATTTCTCAAGCATCTGAATTGATCTAGAAAGTCCAGTGTCACTCGCTTACTAAAGATACATAAAGAGATTAGCCAAGAGGAAACAATCATGAGCTTGGAATAGCATAACTCACTGACTCGCCTGCTTGATTGGGTTGAAGTTTTATTGAATCAGTGATACTCCACGTCTCTCAAGAGATTGGCTTGATATGAGTGCGTTGGTCCCACCCAAAATTTTTGTTTTGGTATAAGAGTCAATACTGTCTCTTCGTCACATACAATCCTAACTCCCTCTAACCAAATCTCAAATGTACAAATCATATGGTTTTGTTATCAAAAATGTGTTTTTGTCTCTTTGTTACCTAATTATAGGTTTCCAGGCCTCTGCTACTCATCTCCCTGTAGAAAATGAGGGTTTACTCCAATCTGCTACTCACTGGCGCTCTAAATGGAATGTTGCAATTATTGGTACGTAAGGAGGCGATCTCTTGGATCTTTTTAGGGAATTATACTTCCATGATAAAAATTCCTTAAAGTTCTTTCAATCATATCGTTCGAGTCTTTATCTTGTACAGCGCGAGAAGATAAGTCTACGTTTTGAACCATCCATGAGTAGCTTCAGGTTTAATTTTGCAGGTTAAGCCAAGATAACTTCCACAAATTCTTTTACACTCTAAGATGAGAAATATTATTATGATCTTCTAGTTATTATCTTCACATGTTGCGTTAAATATGTGTCAGATACATGTTAGATAAACATTCACAACCTTCCCTTCACATATATGTTTTACAGTCAAAAAGAAAATAAGGATCCGAGGCCATTTATATACATACCCCTAGGAATGAAATTAAAGAGAAAGCTAATGTTCCGATTATAATTAGGTGCTGGAGCTGCAGGCTCTTCAACAGCGTATCATTTACGCCAGTTTGCCAATAAAGCTGGCCTCGACATTAACATAACAGTATTCGAAAAAAATAACTACATTGGGGGACGTGTAGCTACGGCCTATGTATATGACGATATTTTTCAACCTACAGAGCTCGGTTCGACTCTTTTTGTTGAGGCCAACTCCATTCTCATGAATGCCACTAATAAGTTCAACCTCGCCCTTGGCTCAATAGCCGATGATGATTCATTTGGTGTTTGGAATGGACATGATATTGTTTTTGTCCAAGAGAGCGATACCTCTCCTTCTTGGGATCGAATAAAGTTGATTCTGAAATATGGCTTAGCTCCATTGAAAACCGAAAACTTGAAGAATAAGATTTTGGGACAATTTCAAAAACTTTATGAATACCCATTCTTCCCCTTCAAATCCTTGACCAGCGGAGTAAAGGATATAGGGCTTAGCTCGATAACTAACATAACTGGATCGGAGTTGTTAGAAAAAAATGATGTAAAAACAGTGACCTCAAAGTGTTAACTTTTGCTAACATCTATATAGATACAAGGCCCTTACATTGAAGAAATAATTCAGCCAAGCGCTAGAGTAGCATTCGGACAGAGTCCCCATAAAATGCACGGACTACAGACACTGGTTAGCATGGCCGTAGAAGGAGCAATTTCAATTATAGGTGGCAATCACAAAATTTTTCAAGAAATGATTAAAACTTCCAACTCTTCTGTATTCCTCAATACAAGTGTCAAAAACATCAGCACTTCTAATTTCGAAAAAGGCTATAAAATCTCATGGCTGGAAAACGTCAAGAAGTCAAATGAGTCAAATATTCTTTCCGAACTTTTCGATTCTGTGGTCTTGACTACACCCATTCAATTTTCAAATATATCTTTGAATGATGTAACGTTAAAAAGAAAACCAAAACAAATATCATATCTTCCTGTTCATGTCACGCTCTTTACAAGCCCTCATAGTCTCAACCCAGCATATTTCAACATCCCATTAAGTAAGTCTGTACCAGCAACAATTATAACAACTTCTCAACCAAAATCATCTATTATTCCCCAAAACCTTGAGAATGAGTCAGCTTCTACTATTAAGAAAACTCTCGATTTCATATCAATTACGAAAGTGCGCAAGACGTTTAATCCTGCCTCGCGGCAACTTGAACACTTGTATAAGATATTCTCGCTTGAAGCAGTGAATGCAAAATTACTTTCGAACCTTCTCAATACAACTATGGCTACAAATTTTACAACTTCTCCTGATACAATCTCATGGTACTATCCGTACGTATGGGAAAATGCCTATCCCTACGCGTACCCGTGCGATCAATTTGATGAGTCTGAACTTGCCCCTAGCTTTTGGTATACAAGTGGAATAGAGAGTTTTGTTAGTACCATGGAAACAAGTGCTCTTATGGGAATGAATGTCGCACGCTTAATAATCGACGGCTATCAACAGACAATCAATACCCATAAGGAATCCTTCGTATATCAGCCTGCCCAGTTTGGAATTTGAAGTGTGATCCTGATTTATTAGCACTAACAATCAATCGTATTTCTCAAAAAAAATATCAATGAAGATTTTCATCATTTAACTCTAGATGCCAGATACTAATTGGCGTTTAAGCTCTAGTTATTGAATCCAGTAATCATCAAATCTTGTTCAAAGTACAATTTTTGTTAGCATATCTCAGAAATAAAGAAATGGATATCATTACTATTATCATCAGAGGAGTATATTGACTATATGTTTAGGCTTCAACAATTTTCTCTTAACTGGAGCTATTTAATATGACCGCTCCCTTTCATTATTATAAATTTAGTATTAGCGTTAAATGTAAGGGTAAAAATGACTGCTCTAAAGAGATTTTCACATGTCTAACTTAAATCTCCCAAGAAGTTTTTTCCATTTTCAAATATAGATAAAAAATACATAAAATCACTTCTCATTATATGATCAGCAAGACCTAAATTAAGATTATAATTGGTTTAAATTTTAACGGACTCGTTTTAGGAAAACCACGACACAATCAATTGTAACATTGAAATTAGTTTTAGAACCAGGGCAAAATACCAAAAGTCCAACGTGTTTACAGCTTAAAAGGTGTAGGACTTACTTATCATGTAATATCAGACGGAATATACAGAATTAGCTAGATTTGCCGCTGCTCACAACTAGGTTTATTGTTGTACAGTCAAATATAATCTCTGTAGAAAGATAGATAATACTTTAGGGTTTTGTTTAAATATTTATTCCTATTGGCGAAGATGTAAATACAAAGTAGACTTTGCAATAATTCTCTTCTTATCAACTATAAGATAAATGCTAAAAGCAAAACCCAAAAAATTTTCTCCCCCAGGCGCGAGTCGAACGCGCGACATTCCGGTTAATTATGATCTCGAATTACAGCCGGACGCCATAAACCAACTAGACGACCGGGGGATGTATTGGAGCTAATTCTCACCATTACGGCAAATGAACTTGCTTGCAGATTGGCGCATAAATATGTATATATTCCAAATATTAATAAACATGGGCTCTCAGCGTCGAATTCAATTTAATTTTTAAATTTATTTTCATTCAAATTATTTTGGTATACTTTAAAATTCTAAGAGCAATGTGTTCCATAATGCATTCATTCACAGTGAATCGAATTATTCACCAAAATACAGCAAGAAATCAGGTTCAAGCAACCAGCAACCCCTATGATGATGATCATGGCAAAAGTGATTGATTACATCCGATAGATAGTTGCTTAACTTAAGTTATATGAGTGAAACTTCAACGTAAATTTATTACCCAAGGGAAAAAAAAAAATAAAATAAAGCTATTAATTCGTGACTGAACCTTATGTATTCGATGATGGGCACATTACGCTTGCTGCAAAGGCTATCTATCATTCAGTCTGGATTTATATGCTCATATTTATGTATATATATATATATATATCTTAGTAGAGCCGCTTGGTCAAAAGGTCTCTCAAGCCTGCATCTTTTTAGACAAACAGAAAAAGAAAAGCTAACTCACCCCCCCCAATACATCCACCTCTACTCGTTATCTGCTGCAGATAAATACGAATAAACTATTCAGCAAAAGAACCCCTCCTCACTCCTCCTCATTTTTTTTTCTAGCGAATAACTTCAGGGGAGATTCACTGATCTGATTTATTAAATTTGCCTAATTTGATCGCTCAAACTATTCTGCTCGCTACAAGACTTGTTCCATATCATACCAGCCCTTGCGACATAATTCGCAAGTGGATTTTTGCGCGGAAACTAACACTGGCTAGAAATCATGTTTTTGGGGCTCTCAATTCGGGCACATACGAGTGCTAGAATTCCCTCGTCTCGCCAAAAACAATAAGTGAACAATGAAACAGATATTAATTTAAGTCATTCTAACAGTATCTAATTGACTAACAATAACATTTTTTAACCCTCATTCCATATTCCATATCAAATAACTACTTCACCTAATATCACCAAGAACAAATAACCCCTACAATGTCTTCTTTTAAACGTTCAAGTCAAATTAAAAATTAAAAAATCAGTTTTGAAGTTAAATTCCCTTATTTATGGCCCATGAAAAATGTTGATAGGCAATTACTTTTAAACTAATGAGATCTAGTTTGGATTGTGAATAAAAATCGGTGGATCTACAATTTCAACTAAGTTTTGTAATTATTACAAGTCAATATACGGCTTGAAATAAAATAAAAAAATTTGACAATCCCTTCGAGGCCTCTACGTAAGAATTGAAAATAAAAGCGAGACTTTTAGTCGAAGCTTGATGATGTAGGGCTTAGAAGACGATGGAGGTGAAAAATCGGCTTATGAAGTCACGTAAAAAAATTTATCAACAATTTAGACATTCAAATTGACAGCTTGACCAGGGCTACTGGTAGCTGTATGGAGAATTCTAGTTAGAGACTAGAAGTAAAAAGCAAGCAATTTTTATTTTGAGTTTTTGTATTAGGAGGTGAGTGAGAATAACAGAGAGTTAGACGATAGGAATCCGAAAACCTTGATCTTATTTCAAATGACTGATAAAGCATTAACTGAATACTATCGTTATATTTATTCCTAAAACGAAGTCGTAGACTTTTGCCACTGATAATTCTCAAAGTTTTTGAAGAAGCACCAATTCTTGATACACTTCTCTCAATCCGTTGTACATTTAAATCACTTTTCATTATGATCTCGAATCCATGGATTTCCTATACTTGCCAAGTCAAGTTAAAAGCTCAAAACCTGCTAAAAAATGAACTAGAGCGTACTAGATTTCAGGCAGGCATTACAAGGTTTGGACTGCGTCTTGTCGATATTCATCAAATATTCCCCTAAAATTGAAAGATATCTACTATGGATTTTGAGCCAGATCGAATATATCCATGCAAACCATATGACCAAAGTTAACATCAATAGTCTGATAATTGGATGTGATTTGTGAAAATTTAATTTGACTGAAAACTATATTGGCATAATTAATCTTAAAGACACTGAACGGTATACCGCACAAAATCTCTCCAATCAACAATATCCATAAGCTGTGGGAGAAGAATAGGATGTTGTTGAAAGCAACAAGTATCAAGAGAGAGATGATTATAGTTTGGCGATACCCGAGACGCTCAACAGCAATGGCGCTCATGCACAGGCCAGCGACTTCT